>CABEEJ010003218.1:20337-79465 GCA_901482245.1 Timema douglasi
CCCCCCCCCCCCCAACAATCTCATACACAAACACAGAAAGAGAGTTTTAACGACGCCATTAAAGTGAAGCCCCGAACAAGAGGGTCTTGTAAATCATTCGTCGAAGGTATCCACTCTTGTACCATTTCACCTTCGAAGAACAAGGATCCAGAACAAAGGGAAGATTTGTTCCCATTTTGGTATCATCTAGCACATTAAAAGATCGCACATAAGAGGTACATGAGCCATTTGAGATGTGTTTGCTGCCGCCATTATAAAAATTCAAACCTATTCCCATTTCTAAAGTGAAAGGTGCTTGTTTACCTTGCTCGAACTGAAGCACGCCGAGATTCAGATATATATATTCAATCTCGCGCCATGTACGTAGCGTTGGAAACAAAGAAAGCTAACGTTCGCTATAGTTGAGTTGTTCATGTATTGAATTCTTTAAACCTATGTTGAGTATTTAAATTAATGTATCATTTTCTGGATAAAAAATATGTAGGTAGTATCTTAATTCCTTATGAACCCGCTTCGGTGGTCGAATGGCCTAAGGCGTCACACTCGATGAAGTGGGGTTTCAAATCCTAATCGGGTGTACTGAGGGTGTTTATTCCTAAATCGTTTTCTTCACTCTCCCTCCATGCAAATGTGGGCACACTTTAAAATATACCTTCCTCATTACTAACACATCAGTGTAATTTTATACATAGTCTATTTAGTACAGCCCGAACCTGCAATGAGTCACAGTCGTAAAAAAATATTTAAGTAATATACTGTTAAAAAATGTTTATTTAATCATTATTATTATTAGCACCGCGTCTTACTACCCGTTCGGGTTAGACGCACTTACGCTAATGTGTTATGGTAGGGTGATTGTGAGATGAAATGGAGGACCTACAGTTTAACGTGGAATCCGAACCACGGTGATTCACAAGATGTCTTGTCAGAGGTGAAGGAAGGGTTTGGTAATCAGATAAATCTGTGCCGGGACCGAGGATTGAACCCCAGCCGCCTGCACAGAAGTCTGACACCTTACCCCTAGACCACCAGGTCACCTTTCTTTAATTGTAGAACTTATCACAATTTCAAAATATTTGCTAACGCCAAACATAAGTGAAAGCAAAGAATATATTTTACAACAACAAAGTTGGCCGAACAGTTTTGATATGGAAGGCCCAAGGTTTAATCATAATCGCGTGCAATTATTTTTTAGCCACGCGCTATAAAATATCTTTTATTCAGGTGAGTCTCTGGTGAATGGATAAGAAAGGGCTTTTTCTAAGTGGTTTTCCACTTTCTCTCAACGCAAATGAGGGTACATTTTCAATTATACATTATGTATCTCTATTAAATGTTAATATGTGGAGAGCCCGGACGGGTAAAAAGACGCGGCACGTATAAGAAAATAGTTACATATAAAAAAATATTTCCAAGTTATCAATGAGCTTGTGTTAGATGTGTTGTTTTTTTTAATCGCTACTAAACTAGGCTTGGACGTAAAAATTGCATGTTTGATTATACCATCAAGTAAATGGCGGCTTAAGTTAAAACTGCACTGTTTACCATTTATATTACACGTTATTTTAAAATGATTCAGCGTGACGTTGAATATACCAACCAAAAATTAATTATTTCGTCACACTTTTACATCTTAGGTAACTGAATAATTGCGGAATGGTTATACCTTAATGATACCTTGTGTGTCAACATAAATGTGTTAGCCAAATGTTTGTGAGGTTAACACAAAGTGATATACACAGTAGGATTTTTTTTAATGAAGTTTTAGAAAAAAAAAAATTGTTTTGTGGTTAGCGATTATAACATTTTAATAGATAATTAGTAGGTATTGACTATATCTATCAAAAGTTAAAACTGCAGATAGCATGACTTGACGAATGAATACGTGGAAATAGATCTAATAACTGAGAAAATTGATCCACTTCGGTGGTCGAATGGTCAAAGGCGTCACTCTCATGTAAAGACAGGTCTGCCGATGAGGGGTAGATCGGGGTTCAAATCCCGGTCGGATCAACGAAGGTTTTTTCTCCTAAATGGTTTCCACTCTCCTTCCACGCAAATATTGACAAACTTCATTTTTTTTAAAAATTCCTTCCTCATCCATACCCTATTAGAATAACTACCAAATACCCGTATAACCTGAACAGGTAGTAAAACGTGATAATAAAAAAACATGAGAAGATTGGACTGCAGCCGAGATGCTTTGTTACTAAAAGAACTGTAATAGTATTTAGTTATAGCACCGTGTCTTACTTACTACCTGTTCAGGTTTTACACTTATGTACTAGTTATGCCAATGGTTTTAGGGATTAGGAAGGTTAAATTTTAGATGAAGTTTACTCGCATTTGCGTAGAGGTAAAGTGGAAACCCATTTTGGAAAAAATTCGATACACCCGACCGAGATTCGAACCTCAACTTCCCCGTCATCGATAGTCTAATCTAGTGCGAGAGTAGCGCGTTAGACCATACGTATGACTATGCTAACACCAAAAGTAAACTCGTATGATCATTACCCGCACCGGTGGTTGCGCGGGCAAAGTCGTCATTCTCGAATGCTCTTGTTTGCTAGTGACGGGCAGGTGGGGGTTCAAGTTCCGGCCGGATGTAATGAGGTATTTTCACCAAGTGGTTTCATGCTCTCCGTCCACGAAAATGCTAATACATTTATTTGGCTGTGTCCTAGCATAGATGAACAACAACGTCATCACCTGCACTGAGCTTGCAGTCCTCCCCAAGGCTAGACTCGCTGTATCCAATATGACCTGATATGCTCGTCAACCGGTTCTTGAGTAATCACAGCTTGGGGCTATTGTGCGAGCTATTTAACAATCTTGTAAGTTTTCACAGATTTGTTTTTAATGCTACCACCATCAGTCATGTCAAACATGATCCATGATTCTCTGCGACCCGCGGATCTTTTGATGAATCGTCAAAAAATGCGGATCAACTCTTATTTTTATAAACTTTGTAGAAATACACCATTTGTAGTAAATACACTTAGAAATTGGTCATTACTTGGGTAAAACTATCATGTGAAGTTTGTGGACAAAATTTTTACTCTTTACCAGTGGCGGCTCGTGTATAGGCACTGCATAACTGCAGCACCCCCTATGTCCACTTGATATTATCGATAACATTTAATATAATGAGTATTATTTTCTTTAATTCTTTATTTATTTTTGTAGTACAATATATATTCCTTAAACATAATATCAGTACTTCAGTAGCCATCCCCCAGTTTATGAAAAATATACAAAAATCTTTGTATGGAACTGTGCGCTTCACAGTGCCAGCAACGTGGTGTTTGACTGTTGTGCGCATGCGCACATATGAGGGGGTGGGGAAGAAGGCGGGACTGCCAGGTAGAGAGAGCACTGTTTCTCTCGCAGTGCCGACTCTGGCGTGATAGGGGAAGGAAGTTTTTTTTTACTCAGCGTGTGTTGTGCTTAAAAACCGTGTACCATATTCTTGAATGTGATAAAGAATAGAAGAGGGTAGAGTTAGATTATTATTCTGCTTTCAGCTATTCTATTTGATTAATTTTTTTTTTCGGTTCTTTTATTTAACAGAAAGACTAAATGCGCTTGCAGTACTTTCAATGGAGAATAATTTCCTCAATTGTCATCCAGAGATCAAGGAGAAAATTATTTAACTTTTTGCTAAAATTAAAACAAGAAGAATGTATTTCATTTTTAAATGAATAGATCAAGCTTGAACTGTAACAATTTAAGTTAAAGTAAAAAAGTTTGATTTTTTTTGTTAAGAGTTTATCAAGTTCTTGAATATATTTTTTTATAAATGTTCTTTTTTTTTTCCTTTTACACAATTTTAAAACAAAGGCTAAACATTTTCTCCAACTAATTTTAGCTACGAGCCGCCACTGCTCTTTACTAACCAGAGATCAATTCCCAAAGATTACTAAATTCGCGCACCAATTATGTGCAATGTTTTGCAGCACTTTAAGCGTGTTTCCGATTATATAAAGGAAAAATATACGAGTGATATCCTTTGTCGTCTATTTTGAACGTCACTCCAACACAAGATATAAAGCCACTCACACGCTTGCTGCAAATATAAAGTTCCAAATGTTTGGTAAAATAAAAATAGCTAAGTTTTAACATTGTATGTAATCTTTTCTTTCTATTATAGTAAGGCATTTCAAATCAAAAATTTTCCAATAGATGCTGACAATATTGAACTTTCTGAAATGAGTTCCCTCTTTATTTTCAATATTCAATGTGGTCCTTCTGGAAAAACGAGCTTAACATGCCTGCATTAAAGACTTAAACAAGAAACAAGTAGTCTGATTAACATTATGAAGCCCGTTATTTGAGAAATGGAAAAACATGTATACACAAATGATCAATTTTGGCCGGGATTTCCTAAAAGACCCTTCCTAAATAAATTGAGGGTAGTTTTCCCCACGATAGCAGACAAGAACAGGGCAATGTTATCGGTTAACGTAATACTGATGTTGACACACTGGAATGTCCTTCACACAGCTGGTAAGTGAAACAACCTGTCCGCGTGCTCATAGAGAGAAACCGCTGCCTATTCCACAGAGGAGAGATGTTACCGGCCTACGTGGAGAGGTTACCACTGTTGAACTGGAACTAAGAAGGATACATTCTATCACGACTGGTCGCGCTCAGGGTGGAAGTGCAGGGGAGGTGGGGGGAGCAGTGTTTTTGCACTTTTTGTACCAATTTTTTTAAACAAAATAAATCAAATATTTTTCTATTATAAGTATATAGGTTAATTTTCTTATCAAGGTGAGCTAAACAGTTGTTGAATATTTGACAAGGGTGTCCTGGAATTTAATGACAACTTTTTATCTTCATTTAAAAAGTTTCTCATCAATACCGCTATGATAATATTTAGCGCCGCGTATTACTACCCGTTCGGGTTATACGCTTTAAGTACTGATTGCTCTAATGGGTTAGGGATTGGGAAGGTTGAATTAGAGGAAGTGAACCCGCATTTGCGTGGAGGGAGAGTGGAAAACCATTTAGCAAAAACCACCCCCAGTTCACCCGACCGAGATTCTAACCTCGATCTCCCCGTCCTCAGCAGTCGAGCTCGACACGACAAGCGCGTTAGCCAACTACGCCACCGAGGCGGGTAATACACCGCTATGCTCATGACAGATATTCAATAACCGTTAATATCACCGCGTGAAGAAAATTAAACTATATTTTTCTACTTTATTAATATTTGATTTATTTTTGCCAAAAATGTTTTGCTATAAAAATTTGCAAAAACCGTGTCCTTAAGTCCGCTGATTATAAAAACCAAGCAAAAATTCATAAACGTCCAAAACCAGGTGGGTTCATTAACAATCCATCATCGGTCCATCATTAGAACAAACAGGAGAGGAGGAAAATACAAATGGCATAGTTATATTCACAAAGATTTATTCTACGCTCCTATCTTATTTACCTTTAGTTTCCCGGGCATTTAGTTATTAATGATTAACTAAAATATGTTCCGTCTTGAACTTTTCACAGTGGACAGTTTGCACTGTTAATCTAACTATATTTACACGTATATACGCATTAGTTTTTAAAAATTAGTTTGGTATTCATTACATTACACTGAGCACATCAAACTCGTAGACTGTTAAAGGTTTTATCTTATCAATATTTAACCTAAGCGCAGCATCTAATTAATACTATCTCAGCTACCTAGACAGCACCCTTTGAATGAAGATTATGGGAAGTTCTAGGACCTAATTCCAGCCAAGAGAGTTATTCCTAAATGGTTACCCAATCTTCCTCCGCGAAGCGGGTCTTGGAATTAAGGCACTACTTTAGTATCACCGTAATCTAAATATTCAACATCCAAATTCAATAAATTAATATCAAATCAATTAAACGAAGCGCTAGATTCCTGTTTCCAACGCTACGTACATGGCGCGAGGTTGGACATATCTGAATCTCGGCGTGCTTCAGTTCGAGCAAAGTAAACAAGCACCTTTCGCGTTAGAAATTGGAATAGGTTTGAATTTTTATAATGGCGGCAGCAAACACATCTTAACTGGTTCATGTGCCTCTTATGTGCGATATTTTATTGTACTCAATTATAACGGAGCGGGAACACCATTAATGTAATATAGAAGCGTAAAGGATGGTTAGTAAGACGTGGTGCATGAAAACAATGGCATAGTTCAACATTCCATTGATAATACAATCCGATCATTTACTTTTCTTCGGTGACCTGGTGGTCTAGGGGTAAGGTGAAAAAAAGAGTTATGTGCTGGAGGCCGGGGTTTAATCCTCGGTCCCAGCACAGATTTATCTGATTGGCAAACCCTTCCTTCCCCTCTGCCAAGACGTGTATTAATCTGAATGTGTGTAGTGCCAGGTCTCCACCGTGATTCGGATTCCACGTTAAACTGTAGGTCCTCCATTTCATCTCACAATCACCCTACCATTACACATTAGACGTAAGTGCGAATAACACTAACGGGTAGTAAGACGCGGTTCTAGTAATAATAATAATTTTCTTCCTACCAGTATCCTTAAGTCCTGAGAGTGGGGTAGGATTTCATTTTTTCCACAGTGAATTTCTATGAGCGAGTGCGAAAGAGTCTACAAATTGTTGTTGGAAACGTGTCTCATGTCATGCTTCCAAGGGATATTTTAAATGCCTCATTGGGCATGAAACCAGTAGCTTTATTTCTCTCCTAAGTAAGTTGCGCTACGGATTTTCACAGCTCGGTAAAAATGTATCAACCTCATCTGGGTTTGAACTGTGAACATCGGGTGACTAGGTTAACATTTTACCCCAAGACCATCGTGGCCGTACCTTTTTAAAATATGTCTTGACATATTAATCAATGTTATTCATCTTGAGAAAGGCTGGAGGGTCCAAGTTAAGCACACGGCCCAGAGCAAGCCAAACCTCGGCTCAGCCGACGCTGGCAGGTGAGTGAGGAGTAGCACCTGGCCAAGGAGGCCAACTGCAGCGCAGTAAAACACGCTAAACACTTTGCGAGAGGTCAAGGTGACACCGTTGACCCGCTATTACGAAGAGGTTCTCCCTAATGAAGTGATACGTCTTCCCAGGAGGGAATATAACTTAGCGGCCTGATTGCGTGAGGGTTAATTTGTCAGAGACGTTTGAATTGCCCCTCATAGACGGTCGATTTATATCCGCCGATAAGAATAATTAATCTTTTGACTGAAAAATGTTCGAGAGGTTCAAAGAGTCAGTCAAAAGACTGGCTCCTCTTAACACAATCTTAAGGTGGGGATGTAGGGAACGCGAGAAAAGGCTAGTGTTTTTGCAATTTTTATAGTAAAACATTATTTTGGTCCAAATAAACTAAATATTGCTCCTTCACAAATATATAATTTTATTTTATTCCCGTGATTACCTTAACAGTTGTTAAATATCCATCATGAGCATAGTGGCATTCATTATCTAATAACCTTTTTAAATTAAGAGAAAATGTTTTCATCAAATTCAAGGTCACCCATGACAGATATTCCACAATTGTTTAGGTCACCAAGTGAAGAAAATTAAACTCTATGTTTGTATAGAAGCAATATTTGATTTATTTTGACAAAATAAAAAATTTTGCTGTAAAAGTTGCGAAAACAATTACCTTTTCTCGCGTCCCCTACATCCCCACCTTAATGTATAGAGTGTGCAAGATCATTAACGCATTTACTTTTTGAAATAGATGGATCTAGTGTAATGAGAATAGATTTTATCACATTACTTCGGAAACTAATATGTAATTGAAGAGAGGCCGAAAAATAAGATATAATTTAATCGGCAGCTAAGGTTGGCCGAGATAAGAGACGTCACGAGCCTGAACTTTTATTTATTTGATGCAACACATCTTACTACCCATCCGGGATATCAGCACATTTACACTATTGGAATAGTGATGAGAATGTTGGGATTTAAAGGTATTGTGCCCGCATTTTTTGTGGCAACAAAGTGCAAAACATTTTATAGTAAACATTCCCGGTACACCCGACCAAAGATCGAACTCGGATCTCCCCGCAATCCAGTATGTGAGAGTGACGCGTCATAGTGTTATACCATGCGGGCGTCGACATAAATGACCAAGACACATAATCACTTTGGATATAAAAGTATGACTTTGACAAAAATATTTTATATCCTAGTAGTAATCTTTGTATTAAGTTTATTCATTATCATCCGTTACGTTGGTATTTTACAAAATTTGAAAAATTATTAAAAATAGCTCTGGATACATCCACCTGACCAATATGTTTGGTCATTTTTGACAAGTGATGTAAACAAATTTTGGTTGTACAAAAGACAAAATATATTAGGTCACTCCAATTAACTTCTAATGGCATCCCATTTTTAAAATTTGTTGGTGGAAGACTGCTTCAAATAACTTCTAGAGGCATCTAATTAAAAAAAAAAAGACAAGGAACCCTTTAAATAGCTTCTAGGCATCTAATTTGTTAAAAAATAATTATGGTGAGCGATTCTTAAAATAGCTTTCAGAGGCATACAATTTTTTTTTAACTTGTCGTATGAGGACTACTTCAAATAGCCTCTACGAGTATCCAAATTTCAAACAATTTAAGGGGAGGGGGAATACTTATCTAAATAGCTGTTAAAATAATATTTTCAAATACTTTCCAAGCGAGGACCAATATAAACAGCTTTTAGGAGCATACAATTTTCTAATATTAACTGGGGAAGAAGAGGATTGAAAGTAACTAAAAATAAGTTGTGTGTTACTTGCCTCCCCCCACCCCCTTCACAAATAAAGTTCCATCACTAGTGTGTAAAACAACAATTTCCTTATTTCTTAGGGTTTAATATTAAGTCCTGTATCATACCATAAACTTAGGATTATGAACCCCCCTCCCTTCTCATTAAATTATCCCTACACCCATGAACATAGGCCCTATATGTGTTTAAGTAATTGAGAAATAAACTTATAAAACATATATAATAATAGAAATTAATGATGAAATCAAAATATTACATAACTAAATAGTGTACAGTAGTCCTGAATCATTTTATATTTACTGTCAAACAAACCTCGTAATTTGTTTAGTTTGTTTTGCACACCTTTGAGATTACGTGAAATACTTTCCCTCATAATAATTATTCTCATATGACTCGATTAAAAACTCAGGGCACAACACAAGCAGCGAGTGAAAACTCAAAATAAGTATTTAGAGTTGAAAATAGTCACGGGATAGCTATAGTAATATATTCAAAGAAAATCCTTATCATTCATGACCAGTACAATTATTTACACTTGAAAGTGAGCCGTGTAACAAAATAAGCTATGTTTTTTTTTAAACGAGTCTTCTCCCAACAAAAACAAAAACAAATACAGTAGAGATATTTACAGTAGGGAACGGCCGAAGTACAATAATAATAATAATAATAATAATAAACTCGCGGCGCACGCAGAGACAGAAATACCTAAGTAGCCAGAAGGGTGTGGAAGTATTCCAAACATGCAGCTTGGTGCTGGAGATGGTCAGCCAGTAGCGTGTGGTAAAGATCGAACGCATTATAACCTTCCTGCGGTATTCACATTTCTAGACGCCGATTCCTATTCACACTTTCCACTGACAGATAATGAGCGATCATTGTTCAGAGAAACGCCCAATGTCCGAATTATCTAAGCCAGTGGTTCCTAAACCTAGAGTCGTGATCCGAATAAGGGTCGCAAAGATATTCCTAATGGCCACGGGAAGGTCTCGAGTAAAAATGTATTTAAGATCACAAACTGTCTGTGATGCAATGTGTTTTTAACTAACGCGTTCAATACAAGGATTACTAATGTATTAATCTAAGGGACAGGGATAAGGAAGGTAGGTTTAGTAAAGTGCATCCGCATTAACGTCTATAGAGGGTGGAGAAAACCCAGTGAAATTTAAATGTGGGCGCCTCCAGTGTGTAAGGCCAAGATTCTAACCTAATCCTTCCCGTAATCGAGAATACAATCTATTGTGGGCCTGCGTGGTGCAGTTATCATGAAAGAGTGACTGAACGTTTAACTCTGATTGAAACCCGCTTCAGAGACCGCATGGTTTAGTTCCTTAATTAGTACATATGCGTGTAACCCTAACGAGTAGTAAGACGTGGTGATTTAAAGAAAAAACACTCGTTGAAAGGTACACGGTTGGTCGCGTGGTCAATGTAGCGTAGGGAGTCGCGAGAAGAAACACGTCTTTCCGCCCGTCCTAGCTATCCACATAGGTAATTAAACTCGGAGTTTAGGGATGAAGGTGTCATTTAGAAGAAATGGATCCTCATTTTGAGTGGATGAAGAGTGGAAAACATTATCAGGGCTCTCGGCAGTCCAAAGGTGTAGATAGACGGGCAAGTAATCTCGCAAATGTAAGCAGCTCTGCGAGTTGTTCCGCGAGACTCACGCTTCCCTGTCTTAACACACTCCTCACCAATGCCGCAAGCTCTCACGGAATATCCCAACTATTTTTATATTTTCTGCGAGACGTGCGCGAGTAAATTGTCTATAGCGATGATGTCCGCCTTCAAAAAGGGGAGTGATAGTGAAATAAAATTTCTAATTGCTCTTTATGAGGAAAATGAATTTTTGGTGCGAAGTTAACAATACAGAAACAGGTTTTAAAAAAAAACTAGATGCCTTACAACTTGCAGGCCATATCAAACAAGTTTTCCACCAACCTAGAAAGCTGCACAATATACGCAGTCAAACTAATCAAGAATCGAAGAAAATAAGTTGAAAAAAGGCATCTCACTGTGTGTAGTTGTGTAAGGTAGTGAGAACAATGCCCGGCATCTCACTGTGTGTAGTTGTGTAAGGTAGAGAGAACAAGACACAGCATCTCACTGTGTGTAGTTGTGTATGGTAGTGAGAACAAGACACAGTATCTCACTGTGTGTAGTTGTGTAAGGTAGTGAGAACAAGACACAGTATCTCACTGTGTGTAGTTGTGTAAGGTATTGGGAACAAGGCACAGTATCTCACTGTGTGAAAGCAGTTGTGTCCCCTTACCAAACCTTTTTAACAACATGATTATGGAAGTGAGTAAACTCCAAACATAGCGTTGTATCTCGACCATCTTGAATGTCCTCATTATTCATGAACCAGCCAGTTGGTTACGGTCGCTGACTTGTTCAGATCTACGACAAGGTATAAAAGGTCTGGAGCACCTCACGGGGTGTAAACCTGGGGTCGCTTGCACGGTTGAGCAACCCCGAAGCTGCTCTTTCATGCCGAGGTCCCGCCGCCTTACATTCAGCACATTCTAGCGGTGAGTATGCACTTTCTTAAAACAAAAAACGCAGGCATAATTGGCACACTAAACAGAGCCATTCTTCCATCTTGAGCCAGCGCCTTAGCTCAGGAATGTGTCTGACTTAAGATATATACCGGTGCCCGTTTTACTGAAAAAAATAGTTTGTTCCCTCTCACCAGGTGCTAAATGAACGCTATTCCAAATTATAATAAATTATTAGTGCACATAATAATTTAACGCCATCTAGTCTACTCATTAAATCTTATGTATAACTCAAAATATAACAAAAGTATGTAATTTTGTAATTATTTACCCGAAACATTGATCAGATGGTCAAAGGTGTCACTCTCGCAATAGAATGGACCTTCAATGATGGGGATATCGGGGTTTGAATCGCGGTCGGGTGCAATGAGGGTGATTTTTTTTTAAATTTCCTACAAGCGAATGCGGGTACATTTTCTCTGAAGTTATACATTCGCCTATTCTACTAGCTTAGCTATTGTGTGCGTGTACGTGTATGTGTAACCCAAATGGTTACTGAGACGTGGTGTAAGAAAACTACCAGACAGTGCTAAAAGTTTGAAAAAATTAGATTTGCGTTAATTAAGAAGATAGATCTTAAGGTTTTTAATTAAAATGGGGGTCTGAAAAAATTGTTCATACATTTTAGATTAATACTCAGCCAAATGGGGTTAATAATACTATTGTATGTCACATCTAACATAGAACACGATCGATGGAATGGAATGGAATACTTTTAGTAAAATGGATGGTGGAATAACTTCACCCCTCAATATTTATTTCATCCAACATGTAGATTAAGGGAGTGGAGTTAAGAATAATTCGTGTAGAATGGATGGGGGAATAACTCACCCCTCAATACCAGTGGCGTATTCTGAGAAGAATTAATAGGTATGCTGTACTCTAAAAATTGCAACAGAGATTTGGGGGCCGAGGACCCTCAGCCACCGTTGTCCAAGAACGTCAAGGGATTATTTCAAGGGAAATATTTGAAGATGTGTCCATATAGAACAGTGGTTCTCGAACATTTATTATTTCCCTTTAATCGTATGCAATCTTAGGAAATTTTGAGCCCCCTCTCCCTCACTCTCATATTATTTCTTATTTTATTTATCCATAACGATGATTACCATCTACTCAAAATGTAATAAAAGTAACTTCATGGTGTCAGCCCGCATTCAGGCTATACCTACCGAGTGGCTACCATACTGTTTGGCGAATTAGTGCCAACTCTACGATGACTCCAGCCATTAAGCTCTGCTTTCTATACCGGAGCCACTACTACTTTATTCAAGTAGCTCCTTATTTATCCGCCCTAGGCTGAATCTAACCCGTTCCAGACCCACTGCTTCCCAGATAATCTGGACACGCCGGGAATCAAATCCGGGATCTCTGGGTCCGTAGCCAGAACCTATGACCACTAGACCACTACGCACATTTCTGAATGCATAAGAGAGACAGATCCTATTCAATTAGCCTAGTGTAATTAAAAGCACACAGTTAGCAATATTCAAAGCAAACAATCACAATAAGAGTAAAATGAAGTGATACATCGATCAAGCGTCCATCAGATCTTGGTGAGAGGGAATCAGGTGGATTGTTCAACTCACGTTGCAAGTAAAACTATTTCTTAAACCCTAACTTATCTCACACAACGCTGCTTGGAAACAAACGAGTCCCACTACTTGAGAATTTATGCTCCAGAAGCTATTTAGATGCGTAAGCTCTGACTAACATAGGGGAGATTATCTCGGACTATTAATACTCTATCGCTACGTAATAGGTTTATTGCTAAGATATTTACACAGATCTTTTGCTGTAAGCAGTGGTGCACCCAAGGGGGAGAGGGGTAAACAGGGTATTTGACCACCCTTCCCCCCTCTTTCCTCAACACAACAAATATTGTTAATAGAAATTTAAATAATATTAAGTATTACTAAAATATTTAGCATTGAAGATGTGTCGTATGTATATACTACTTAAAAGGTTTACCGTTACACACAAAATTAACAATTGAAAAAGTCATATAAATAATAGCTTCGATACCATTTGCATTATTTAAATCTCTTAATTACTATAAAACTACTCCAAATGATTTATAAAAGCATTATAATATTTATTTTATTCTCGGCTTTCAGGGCTTATGAGGCTGTGCAACACCAAACCCGCTCTCTCCATCAAAATTTCATTCTTGCTACAGCCTTGATTGAATGCCTCCCCCCAAAGTAAATGGCTGGGTGCGACATTGATTAAGTAAATTATATGAAAATATATTTTATTTTACCTTTTCTTCTAAATCATATTGAGATGGTGAAATCGCACTCCTGACTTTTGGGGTTATTTGATGTATAATTATAAAAAAAATCACAATGACTAATAAGTCATTAATGAAAAACAAAAACTAAAAGAACACTATTAAAACTCCTCGATCCTTTCTACTAAAGAAAAATAAGAATTACCGTCAATTACGGTTAAAGTAGACGCGTCAACCGCCTTCCCCCTTCCCCCCACTCACCCACTCTATCAGTGCTGAAATGATTAAATTTGAAAGAGTGTTTAAATGTTTTTGCCAAATACATGATAATACGTGTAACTAGAATACCTAAACATAACTTGATGTATTTAATTAGTGTATAATTTAAAGTTTGTTACGTATACAAACTATTATTTTACAATTAATGTTATATATATATATATATATATATTATAGTAATTTTACTTAAACTACACCAAATTAACTTAATAAATAAACATTCTGATCTTGAATCATTTTTCAGTAGTTGGCACAATGCTTAGCTTGCTTCACATGAACAGCATGATCTGGGGTGTAAATGTGAGCTCATTGGCCAATTACTTATGGGCGAGCGGAAAGGAATGCGTTTCAACCCCCTAGGCATCGGGCAAGGTCATTAGAGCCTCCCTAGCTTGCCTTGCGTTTTTCAAATAGCAAGCCCTGGGTTTCCTATTGTGCTAAGTAGAACCTTTTAGGAAGAAGAATTACTTAAAACACAGTATTCTTGGAATATGAACCAATATTAGTTTTAATTTAATAATTCATTACATGTATATTTATTAACAATTTAAACATTAGTGTTTACACAGTTCACACAGACAGCAATTGAATTAAACAAAAATCTAGTCCATATCATTATGGACATGCAGCGCAGGACTATCATACCCAGAGAATACGTCACTGCTCAATACACATTGCAACCAACATGGAGAACCAATAAATGTATTTGGAAATACTTTGTACTGTTCAGTTCCCTCTAACTCCTACGTCATCCGTCGCTAGTGTTAGTGCGTGCGATGTGTGTACACACGACTCGAATGTCAAACAAGACAGGAAAAAAAAGTTAAATGACTTTTCTCCACGGGAAGTGATGTCACAAACGGAAATTTAATTTTACTCCTGACTCGAAAGTTGTGATACTGCTCGTCTCATAATATCAATTTGAGGATGACTTTTTTTTAATAAAAAAGTTTGTGTGTTTGAATTTCTCTGCGATAAAAATACAAATAATTTGGGGTAGTTTAAACTAAAGTATCTTTTCTCAGCATGGTTTGTCAAAACAAAAAAAAACTTTCACAAACCATAATATTAACATCATAATTAAATGCATTCATAAGTAATTAACTTCCGATGAAATGACAATTTTGATCTGTGTGTTTTATGTAACATGGCATATCGTGTTCCGAAACAAACACGCACACACGTTAATTTTTTTTATTTAAACATCTGATCGTCAAAAGTGTGCTTATTGCCCGTACCAAAAAAATAAAACTGTAGTACTACTTCAGTTCAAGACATTCAATTTCCATTAGGCATCCTTCAAACCAGGCAGAGGGAAGATGACTTGCCAATGTCCAGAATATTGAAGCTCTTAACGACGAGGACACGATAATAAAAAGCAAGATTACAGCAATGATGTGTTGGGTTTTTTTTGTTTTTTTTACTGTGCTCAGTTTTCCCAGAACCTCTCCAGCCATCAGTCAGAAACCTTGCGTGAGTGGAGGGCGAACAGAATGATGACGCCACTAATCATACCTCAAACCAGTTGCGCTGATCCATAATGCACACCGAACCACACAGAAATATGGAAAATTCTGCGGGTATAAACCGCTAATGAAATGTTTTTATATAATCACCCCCTACAAAGTACAACATTGGTAAATACATCCATCCGTTTACCTAAGAAAAAGAAAGACTCTTAGGTATGTATTTTATGTCAGCTTGTGCTTTATTCACCTTGAAAAGTAATTAAATACCCAAAAAATAGTTCCGTTACGAGGAAAATCAACCATTAACGTAGCAATAAAATTATTTCTTGTCAATTTGAATGAATTACAGGTCATTGTAAATTTGTCGGAAGGACGCTATTTTGAAATTAAAAAATATTTTTAGTCACGTGATTTAAAAAAAATTATATTCTTAATCTACAACTTAATTGGTAGCACGTACATAAAGGACCCAAGTTCAATTCCCGATTTGGCCAGAAAATCTATCATTATTAAATGAGATTTCCTCTTTCACAGTAATAATTTAAAGATCCCGGGTCTGGGGAATGTTTGTTCTAGAATTTGATTAGGTTTTTCAGTCATTTTACAGCGCAACTAAACGGTAGGGCCTAACAAATAAATGAAAGAATAATCCAACTAATAGTTTCAATAATCATAGAATATAAATCAACGTTAATTTAGGGAACTCGTTTATTTTTAATATTCATTTGACAACATTGGTGGGCCAACGGACTAAACGCCAGGCTCATTTAGTTTGATTTGCCGGTAACTCGGAGGTCGGAGCTCAAATTTCAGTCGTATGCGTTGTGAGTGGGTGGTTTTCATAAATTATTTCCCACTCTCCCTTCAGTGGTTTCGGGATAAAGTGCTCGCCTCAGGACCCAATCGATGTTCATGGGTTCAAACCTAGTCGTGGTCAACGGATTTCTCTTGAGCGACAAAAGTCCGTAGCACAACTTTCTTTTGAGGGGAGCTAAGACTGTTGGTCCCATGTCGATTGTGGCATGTAGAAGAACCGTCCCTGGAAGGTATGTGAAAATACCTTTCCCTGCAAAATTAGTAGGTCCTTTCGCTCTCGCTCATAGAAATTCTCGTGTTATTATATAATAAGTTGGTTCAGAAAGTTCACGCTAACTACCTCAAATATAAAGCATGTATGCGTGTACACACTACAAGAGCACGTAAGACGCAGTGAAAAAGCAAAGCTACTTATTTTATTTAAAACAATAAATTTATAAACCTAACACTAGTTAAGTAGTGAAGCTAAAATCTGATGTTTCCAGTGCGGCACATGGAACTGCAGTATAGGTAGCTAGTTCCGAGAATGGTCGTGACTAACGTCACACATGAACTATACTTAAAACTCTGTAACTACTCTTACGTGCAGCCGACCTTACAAGAACATACCTCACGTAAGATAAGCCCGCACCGTTGCATGGGATGCCAAGCTACATCTGTTGTTCCAAATAGAGCAGAGATCTCGAAATGCACTTTGGCAATAATGCGCCTTGCTCCAATAATGACGGGCCTACTCTCTATCCCAGATTCAACACCCCGCGAAACCTCAATTTTGGGATTGACCTCACAGGATCCCAAATTCTATTTTCCTCCCTTTTTCGGCAATGACACACTATTTTAAGTAATGTTTTACAGAAATACATCTGGCATTGCGTCTGCTATAAATTAGGTAATTTGTGTTGATATCTTAACAATTTGTGTAAACACAGGTTTATTCGCTTGTTGATACATAAAACTGATATGAGTGAAGCTAAGAATTTGTATTATTTGAAGATTTCGATGATTTAAAAGAAATTTGGTATGCATTTTTTTCAAAATACAACATTGCTTTAATTTAAAATAAGTATAGGTACCTCGAAAGTCTAAACCCAAGCTTCTGGAATGGATATAGCAGATCACTTGGCAAGTGAATTAAAGTCTTCCCCAATGATGTGCGTCACTGAAATCAGAGCTAAGTGCGAGCCTCTAGCGTGGGTTTAGCAGATCACTTGGCAAGTGAACTAAAGTCCTCCCCAACGATGATAGTCATTTATAAAAGCGGGGCTATTAATTGCAAGCTTCTGACACGGGTGTGGTATATTTCTTGAGCGGTGATCTAGACTCTAGAGTAATCCCCAATGCTGGCTGGATGAAGCCTGTAGCACTCTGGATGTAGCATCCCATCACAATCCTTAATGAAGTAGACAGCTACGACCCCAACAGATGGATTGACTAGTGACTGTTTGATTTACTAACAAGTCTAGCTGCTTGTCCCTCTCTTAAATACTTGGCCTGCTTCCACCTGAGTGGTATCCACTTAAAGAAGACCCAGGTGCGAAGTGATCTAATCAGACCGAGCTGAGGGCTTGGCACCAGGGAAGGGACACTGAAAATACAGTATCTGACAGTTACAAAACTCACGAAAACTACACCCACATTGGTGGACACGCAGACTGAGAAGAAGGTATGGTCTGGTTTGTTGATGACGGAGGAGGCCGGCAGTTCGAATCCCAACCGTGTGTGATAAGGGTGTTTTACCTCCATCTTTCACTAAGCAAATGTGAGAACATTTAATCTAAATTCTACAATCATAATCCCTACGCTATTGGTGTGATTTAAGTGTATAGCCCGTAACGGTGGCTATATGGCTTAAGGTCTCACTTTTACAATAGAGCATCGCCAGTGATGGGAAGTTCAGGGTTTTAAACCCAGCTTGATGTAGAGAAGGTGTTTGATCCCAAAAAATATATCCCATCCAACCTACACTAAATTGCGGGTGCATTTCCCCTCAATTCTACCATCCTCATCCCTACCCTATAGAAGTAGTTAAAATGCATACTTCTAGTGGTAAGACGTAATGGGAAAAATACTTATATATTCATAGGTCAAGTATTATGATCCGAAAATATCACATTTGACAAATAATAGTTATACCTTTATTTTAAATAATACTAATGAAATTGTGATATATTATTAGCCTAGTACCGCGTCTTACTACCCGTTTGGGTTATACGCGCTTACGCTAATGTGTAATGGTAGGGTGATTGTGAGATGAAATGAAGGACCTACAGTTTAACGTGGGATCCGAACTACGGTGGAGGCCTGGCATTCCTCACATTCACAAGATGTCTTGTCAGAGGTGAAGGAAGGGTTTGGTAATCAGATAAATCTTTGCCGGGACTAAGGATTGAACCCCGGCCGCCAGCATAGAAGTCTGACATCTTACCCCTAGACCGCCAGGTCACCAAATTGTGATATAATGTGTTTGTATTTGCTAAAGTGTCCCGACTGTAGGAGCGGGCGATATTGCCAGCTGCACACAGTTCGGGTTGAGGTGGTTTACAATCTGACGTGTCGAAGGCGAGAGGGCCACGGCTGGTTGAACACCCAGCAATGAGCGAGTGGCACGACGACGCCTTCCTTGCAGTGGGTGCTATCTCAAGGGTGGTACCGCTAGTTCTGCCTGGTTGAAGACGCGGGCAACAGGTGCGTCAATACGTCCATAGCTAGTCGCAGAGAAAGAGTTTCGGGCGAACGACATGGCTTGCGCAGAATATTCGAGCGGAAATTCGTCAACGCCATAAACCCTGTGGCCAGTTTCGATTTGAGCCACCGCATCTTTTTTTTAAACACGAAATAAAACTTTATATTCAGATTTTAAATTATTGTTTTTATTAGATTTTAATCAAACGTTTCAGTGGATTTAAGTCTGAGTAGGTCCGGAATACATAATTAGTGAAAGCATTAAATGTAAGACCGGCCCGTTTGTTGTTTCAATCTTGGTGTGAGTGTGTTGTTTTTATCAATGTGTATTACTACCTGTTTAGGTTATATACATATACGATAATTACTCTAATAGCGTAGGAATTAGGAAGGGAGTATTTTATAGGTAATCTACCCGCAGTTGCGTGGAAGAAGAGTGAGAAATCATTTAGGAAAAAACCACCCTCAATAGACCAAACCGAGATTTGAACCTCGATCATCCTGTCATTGTCAGTCTATTCGTTTTAGATCTGGTTTTGATAGAATACCGGTCGGGTCTAGTGGTCTGAATGTTTTTTTACCTTAATGATTTCCTACTTTCCTTTCACGCAAATGTGGGTAGATTACCTCTAAAATCTCTACTTCCTCATCCCTACCCCATTAGAGTAATTATCATATATAAGACTAACCTGAACGGGTAGTAAGACGCGGTGATAAAAAGATAGAAACGGATATAATCCCAGCAGCAAAGTACGGGCAACAAGCTCTAAAGGGAGAGTAGCTGTGTTACGATTCTGCGGTATCTTAGCTTCCCCCTACCCCCCGTGTCCTCAACAAACACTTCTGAAGGGATGATGGAGAGGGAGTGTTATTTTGAAGCTTACAGGGTTCTCAAAACGTACTCCGTTTGCGGATAGTAGTTTTATTCTTTTCCGCGAAGTCAGGCGAAATCATTTTAAAAGCAGCAATGGCACAATGCGTATTAATGAATTGCCACCAACACGTGAATATTGAAATTTAACATAAACTTATACAGATATCACTTTTAGATAACCTAGATAATAGTTTTTCGAGCAAATTTGATAGAGTTTAATTTTCTTCACATGCTGATATTAACAGTTGTTGCATATCTGTCAAGAGTATATAGTGACATTAGCTTAAAAACTTTTTAGATAAATAGAGAAAATTGTCACTAAATTGCAGGACATCCTTGACAGATATTCAAGAAATAACGAGGTCACCATTCGAAGAAAATTAAAATGTATGTTTTTACTGGAAGAATATTTTATTTCTTTAGATCAATAAAGGTTTTGCTATAAAAACTGCAAAAAGTTAAACTTTTCTAGCGACCCCTTTGACCCCGACTTTAAAAAAACTCGGCACAAACGGCTGGGATTCGAAGGCCTGGACCTTCTATTACCCGGCAAACCAAACAAGACGAGACGGACGCCAATGGCCGCGTGCCCATCAGTTTAATTGACTTGACATTCACAGAGGAATTGTTGCAGTAATGATCAGTCAGTAACATGGAAGTACGATACGGCCGGGAGCTCAGAAAGGCTACAATCAGCACCAGGATGCACATGTGTCCCTGGGAAAGTCACCTCACAACAGTTAACCGCCGTGGACACTGACGATTTAATGAACGGGCATGCTTTCCCACGGGCTCGATTGAATCCAACAAATCACCCCCAATCTGACCAATACCGAACATGCCGTGAGACTATAGCGGGATGTTGATAAGAAGAAACTTTTACAATATTATTATGTGTTCTGTCTTACGGCAGGTCCACTCCTTTTGTCAGTGAACTTAAGACCGCCAATGCACCCTGTCCTCTGCCTCCTCCTTCAGCTCCCAGAATTCTCTTCTTTCCTTCGAGTCATCTAATATTTGAAGCCTCCTCCTTCCTAAGCTCCTCTTTTCCTCAACCTTGCCTTATAGTGATGACATCGTGCAGAAGATAGTTCCTCCTAAGGATGTGTCCGATCCAGTTTGTTTGGTACCAAAGAATCACATCCAAAATGGTTCTATTCTCACATTTCTTAGTACTTCTTCATTTGTCTGTCCACCTAATCTTTTAAAGTCTTCTCCAAACCCACATTAAACATATTCAAACATGTTATTTTACGGGGGGAAATGAAAATTTAATAGATATTGGTATTATCTATCTAAAGTGACAGTTACAAATAACAGGGCCTTACGAGGAAGTAGTTCAAAAAACTTATTTAACTGTCAGATTAGGCTCTCCCTACTAAAATGAGGATTTTACTTGTCCTTGCAAGTTGCTAGCGTATATTTACGGTAGTTTTGAAAAATAATTACTATCGCCGATTAATACTTTCGTTCGTGAGGTGAGGTAGTAATCGAAGAAAACTAATTATTTAAGTTTGTCTAGGCGTTTGATACGTAAATGTCGACCAACAATATAGCCAATCTTCGACAACTCTATACAATAATATCCTATAGTTTAGGTATAGTGGCCCAGTTTTGCGACCAAGTGGATAAAATGTTCGACCACCTGTCTTAAGGTATTATGGCTCAATTCTTTTCAAAGCACCGCGTCTTACTACCTATTCAAGTTATATGGATATGTAGCACTAACTACGCTAGTGAGTTAGGGATGAGAAAAGTTGCGGGTAGGTAGAGTGGAAAACCATTTAGGAAAAACCACCCTCAGTACACCCGACCGGGATTCAAACCCCAATCTCCTTGTCATTAACAGTCTAGTCTAACACGAGACTGACGCCTTATACCATGGGATAATAGAAGCAGGTATGACTTTATTATAGGTAATAATGACATGTGTACTAGTTCGTCTTGGTATCGAATTAATACATATCTAGGCACCAGGGCTCAGAATTTAATATTCTTTTACTTTGCCACGTTTGTAAGTCATGCGTTGGTATGTTTAGAAAGTGCGCGGGAAGGTATAGAATTAAAATAACAATGAAGTTTCTGCTAATCACACAAAAAAAAAGTTTTTTTTAAATCATTTTTCTAAATTGACTTATGGACAGCTTTCCTAGTGAATACATTAATTGCTCAATCGGGTAGATTGACTCGACCAATTAATAGTTCTAAACAACAACTGTGTAGTCAGATTGTCAGTCTTTTCTCAAAAAACATTAATAAATCTACTATTCTGTGTACTTCTTGCAAGTCATCCATGTCATGTATTTTCCTAAGCATACAAAGGCGATTCGGTTTGAATACCGGCTATAACAGATTTAGGGACGTATTTATAGCCCAGTTTTGGGTGTCAAACAATATTTTTATTCCAATCTTGGGTGTCAACCAATAATTATAGTCCAATCTTGGGTGTCAACCAATAATTATAGTCCAGTAATGGGTGTCAACCAATAATTATAGTCCAATCTTGGGTGTCAACCAATAATTATAGTCCAAGTAATGGGTGTCAACCAATCTTCCAGTTCTCTCTTAAAAAAAAGAAAAAGCAGTTGAGAACAAATGGGGGACTGATTGACGTCCTAATCTCTAATATATGTATACTGCCATAGAGCCCTAGATGTTACCCCCACTAGTGGTTACGAGGAAAAGGGAGTATCGTCTGTCCTGTTAATAAAGTAGCGGAGAGCCTTGGTTCGAATCCAGGTCATGTATAGTGATATTTTTTATTTACTTAATGTTTTTTCACTCTTCCTCAACTTATATTCAGGTATACTTCCTCTAAAGTCTTAATACAAAAATGTTCATTTGTGGTCAAAATTGTTAACATGAGTTTATTATTAGTATTATTTTATATATATTAACAATACCTATCAAAAGTGTGCGATTCCGATCACACGACTTTACGTATGAATTAGGTCTAGTAACTTTTCTAATATTTCGGATATGGAATGTGTACTGTAAAACACCAAACGCAGTAAATGCTATGGGTCTGTCGTCACGCCCGATGGGAGGTATTACTTCTCAGACTTGCGTCTGTTTAGTTTCTCTCATAATGATGTTGTAAAATACTAGCACCATGTCGAGAATGGCTTTGTTTCTTTTGAGTCCCGAGATAATTACTCATCTCTTAATTGATCTTTGTATTTGGTGGCCCCACGACTGTTTTGTGTGTCTGTTTTTTTTAAACCTCGTTGTAACCTGCTGTTTGTGAGAGCCGTTGAAAAGCTGTGGAGGCTTTTCGGGGAGGGACGGTGGTATCAATTTTTTCCGTAAGGTCTCATCGCGCTAGGAAACAAACAAACCAACCAACTAACCAATCAACAAACCGTTGTGTACATTGAAGCAAGTCATGCAAGTAAATCAATCGATTCGCCGATGTCTCGGAACAATACTCCCCATGTTTGCACAGCAACCTAATCCAGCGCTGACTAGACACACGAGATGAAAGATTAAACCTAGAGTCTCGTGACAAACAGACTGCACAGTTTGATCTGATTTTAATTCACGACGTTCAAACAAAAATGGCGTGGACCAATGAAGCGCGAAAAAATCACGTAGCCGGATTGTAATTTTTGTGGTTCGAGTATCAACAACGCGTTTAGTTTTGCCGAGGAATTAGGCTCCCAGGCGTGCAGACAGCATTCCTGGACGTTCGCTCAGACCAACACGAACAGTAACATTATTGCAAAAATGTCCATTATTTTAGAGTTCAAGTGAGAAATAAAAATATGTAGACATGAGCCCAATTTGAATTCCAAACTACATGCTCTTTTTTTCCCTAAATGTTGTCCCACGCTTTAACCAAGTCAAGATCTTACCAAGCGGTTGTTCGTAAATAGGGGGTTCAACCCTACTTTCTCACCGGAATCATGATAAGTCATTCATTTTTGTATTAATCATTAATGACTTAACTCACAGTTTATTGTTTTGGTGGAAAATTTTAACATTCCTTGCAGCTACAACCCTGATGGTGTTTTTTAGCGTTCATTTAAGACGGAACAAGTGTTTTAAAAAAATTGCTTGAGATTTCCTTTTGGGCACTACACCACGAGACATACTAGGTAAAACAGATTCCCCTATCTCCTACATAACCAAAAAAATCTATGTACGGCCCAAAACCAATTCTGTGTTAAAGAAAATATATTCAGTCCCACGGGATACATCTTTTGAGTAGTACCAGCAATCCTTCAGATTAGAGCCATGAATATTGAAAAATTGAAATATTTATGTTTAATCATAATTATACTGTATTCTTTTAAGGTTTCATTGGTGGAATGGGAACATTCACTTTCGAACAAAATAATAGTTCAAAATAAGATTTTCATAAGTCAACCTAACATATAAATCACGTTTTAGATAAAAATTACAATCATATACCCATGGACGCCGAACTCTACTAAAGGAGATTTTCATGTACTGCTCCTGATTAAATACAATTATTAATTTGTAATACTATATTTGTGTTACTATTATTGTGTACTAATTAGTCCATGTGTTTCTAGCTTCAATATATTGGCCTAACTGAATATAAGTAATAAATAAAAATGTAAAAGTCAACTTTTAACAAGTACTTGAGAGGCTTCGAGGTACCCTAATATTTCTCTCACAGATTTTCCGGAGGGAAAAATAGCAAAAGGATGTGGGAACCAGTTTCAGTGTGCGAGTAAAATAAGCTTATAGCTACGATCTTAAAGTTGAGATTTGTCAAATATACACTAGTGATTAGTCAGTAGGGTCAGGTGAACAGATAATAAGCTCTGTTTTACTAACAGCGCTCACTGGGAGTGTTCCCAGGTAAGGCGAGGTAAGGCAACAGCTTTCTGGCTCAGAAATAATATTAAAATACCTTTCTAATTAATCAAATATCTTCATAATTTGTGCTATGACCATTACATATTAATTTGTGTATTACAAAAATCATTTTAGTTTTGCGATTCTTCTTTTAGAAATTAACAAAATGTAGCACATTTTTAGAAAAATTTACGTAAATTTTAATCGTTTTAAAAATAAAATCCTTATGCAATATACATGTCACAATAAACTTATAGGTGCATAAAACGAAGGCCTGATTTGCACATAATACATATCTCATTTTAATTTTAACAACACAAATGATCTAAGGCGCTATTTTCGCAGTAAACTAGATTGGCGATGACGGGGAGATAGAGGCTCAAATCTCGGCCGCGTGCAATGAGGGTGGTTTTCCAAAAATTGTTTTACACTCTCCCTCCACGCAAATGTGGATAAATTTCCTTTAATATAACCTTTCTAATCCCTAAAACCATTAGTGCAATTAGTATATGAGCATATAAACCTAACGGGTAGTAAGTCGTGATACTAAAATAAACTCTGAGAATAGTTCTAACGTAAGTACAATTAGCTAAAAAAAGGTACTGATCAAGCTAAAAAAAACATGAATCTTCTAAGACAGTTCTATTTTTCCTCTTTAAGTATAAATATAGTTAGCAATCTGATTATGTAAATTTGAGTTAACTCATAAACAAGTTTGTAAATTCGCATCAGCATAAAACATGGCCAACTTTGTAGGCGGGACGCAACAACAATAATGTATACATTCACCTCAGGCTATAAATCCATCCAGATATCTTGCCTCAATAAGTTAGTGAACCAATCTTAATATTAGAAATGTTTCAAGAGTGTTTTAGAATACCTGCCACATCTAGAACATGCATTCCACATGATTACTTGCACAAAACACTAGAGTATATTATCATTAGACCTGACATACAAAGGCCATCGAGCCCATCAATAGCGGCAAAATGCCGGCTGGACCTGCGTGAACCCAGTTTATTTATTATTATTCCACCCCTGAGGTGGAACACATTCACAACAAATAGATTATAACAGCTGCAAGAGACATCTCTTTTGAACCTATCCAAAATATGTATGCTATCGGCAAAGTCTTGGGTGAATGAAGTAGGTGGTTATATTTGTGTCGGCGTCAATATCAAATACAGTTTTGACCTCAAATGAAACAAAGTTTACTAGTTTTATTTTTGCGTGCTTTAATAACAGATTGAAAATTATTTTATTGAAACTTTGTCCCTGGTCACTACTCAGTTTTAAGTGTATCTTAACGCAAAGAACTTGACGAATGCGTTAGATATAATTGTGTATAGTTGTATGTGCCGTCGATTAAGGACAGAACTACACGCACACATCAGCCCCTCACATTATCTGACAGCTGTTAGCCAATCCGATGTGTGTTTAGTGAGATTTTTAATATTAATTCCAGATATTTTAAAAAATAAGTAGGTCTATATGTAATTAGGAATTTGCACAAAAAATTGAAGTACTAGTCAAGCCATATAACATTTTCGATTATTTAAAAAGACATGTGACATAAAAGAAAATCAGTAAAGGCCACAGATTTAACCAATATTAATACAATTTAACTATAAATACAATGCAATTACAATAAGTAGGCCTATACATGCCTACCAAAAATCCTTATTACCAAATTGTGCAGTCTATGTACAAGATTTTGGTGATCCTTGTTTTAAGAACGAGTTTTTTTTATAAACGTAATTTGATTTGTCATTGTATACAAGTTTAACTTATATTTAGATGGTGTTGTAATGATATACTCAATAGTGACATGATACTCTGAAATATATGACAGGTACGTGGTTAGAGAAATGTTATGCCACAGAAATAAAACAACCAAACTGTTTCCAAAATGGTGGTTAGTTTGGAATTACACATCCTAGATTTTCTGCTTGGCTAATATTAACGTTGTACAATACATAGCCCGAGTGGTTATTTTAAAACTACTGTGAAACGCCGTAAAGAAGAATAAATTGTACAATTTGATTACAGCCCGACGAAGCACGACAATATGTAATCATGTTAGCCTTTTGGCACATAAGTGCTTTTCTGGGTCAAAATAAATGGGTCCTAAAGCAAACTATTGTATGACCTTTTCTTAAACACAGACGTGTTTAGGTATCTTCAATCCGCTGCGGTAGCCGCATAAGGCATCACTCTGGCAACAGGCTGGGCTGTCGACGGCAAGATCAGAGTTCGAATCCAGTTTGGGTGTATTGAAACGGGTTTTTGCCTAAATATTTTCCCACTCTCCCTCCACGCAAATGTGGGTACATCTCTTACTAATTCCACCTTCCTAATCCCTAACACATTAGCGTAATCTGTACATAAGCGTATAGGTCGGGGGTAGTGAGATGCGGTGCTAAAGAATATAATTTTATTCGAGAAAATTCTGAAATAATTGAATATTGCAGCAGTTCGTAAAAGGTCCAAAGGAACTTTAATAATGTTAAATAAACTGTCATAATAGCAGTAAGAAAGTAGAAATTTTTATATCCAGCCATTATTTCTCTATGCAGAGTGTTAAATAATTTTACTGTACGAAAAGTTTTAGGTAGCCTGTATAATATACATTCAGTTATTTTTCTATATGGGATTTGTATATGTTTATTATATAGGCTATAGAATATAGTTAGTATATATATATACAATTACCTAGATAAGATAGTCGTATATTTTATATTTTTTAATTCTGTTTCCTTTTAATGTATATTTTATGTATAATTATATTCAAGCATAAATATTGTGTTTGGTTTATTGTGATAATGATACGTATTTGATTAATTTAAATAGCGTCTTGCTTGGCATAAACTAATCGTACTCCATTTGATTTTGCTGGCGGGGAATGAGTTAGTTCTAGGTTTTAAGGTTGAATATGGAAGGTGGATTCACATTATTATTATTTTATGTCTTATATTATTATTATTATTATTGCTGAGCAAGCTAGAATGGTATTTGTTAGTTGTGTGTGTGTTCAGTTATTTGTACAGGATAATTTAAAGTTTACCCTTTACAAACACAGTCAATGTAGTGAGTGATATGTGAATACTCCCTTTCCCTGACCCGCCCGTACACATACCAATGTCGAGGCTCACGCTTGACGATCGTTGCCGCCTACTTATGAATAGCATGCATGAAGAAGCGACGCATCGCATGACTGACAGCCATCGGGCAGAACACTCCTTCCCGCCAAAACTGTCTGTGTAGATAGATAGCTAGCATACACACTCAACGTTTTAGCATACATTATCAAAACTGCCTTAAGAATGTCAACATTTTTAAAAAAAAAAAAATTTTTAATGACATTCATTTCATTAGCACCAAGGATCACCCGATTATCGTAAAGTGAACCATTTCTACTTACGTTTGATATGTTTAGTCGGGATTTGAACCAAGGCAAATCAGAAGTGTCAGTCAGTCTATCAGTCAACGTTGTAGGATTCTTAATAATCAAATGTGTGTAGGTTTTATTTATTTTTGGTCACGGCATCTTTTTTTTCCCCCCTGCATCTTATTACCCGCTCGGGTTATACGCCTATGTACTAATTGCACTAGTGATTTAGGGATTAGGAAGGTTTAATTGAGAGGTAGAGCACCCGCATTCACAAGGGAGGATGCTAGAAAAACATTTAGGAATAAACCTCAGTGCACCCGATCCCCCTGTCTTCCTCAGTCTAGTCCAACACGAGAGTAGCGCGTTAGACCACGCGGCCACCGAAGTAGGTCGCCGCATCTTACTTCCCGTTGTACGCATATGCACTAATTAAGCTAGTGTGTTTAAGAATGAGGCAGGTTGAATTTTTCGAGGAAATGTACCCACATTTACGTATATAGAGAGTGAAAAAAAACTCCAGTACACCCGACAGGGATAAGAAGCCCAATCTACCCACTATGCGGCCACCAAAGCAGGTATTATTATTATTATACAAAAAACATGTTATGACATCAACATAAAATTTTCTATTTTTCTGGGTTTTTTGGTGGTGAGGAGTTCGAATCACAGCTGGATGTTATGAGGGTGTTTTTTCCCTTATGTTTTCTTACTGTCCTTCCACTCAAATGAAGGTACATTTCAACTATGTTCTGCCTACCTCAGTCCTAACCTATTAATGTAATAAATCCAGAGAGTCTGGACGGGTAAAAAACCCTCCAGGACTTTGTCAGATATGCGAGTTTAGTTGGTTAACTCCAGGCGTTAGTCCTGACGTGAAGTGGTGCCCTTGCGACAGAATTTTATTAACTCGAATAACTAGCAGTTACGAGCCTCGAATGTCCCCAGGTACGAGGATATTCCAAAAAAATATTACAGCAGTCAACTTCTTATAATGATATCGACGGACACTTTTTTCGAGCTCGGCCTTGCTACTTTTATCTCAAATATCTCGGTGTGTTTAATGATCACGTGGGACTAAAAGTCAAGCTAGCCTAGTCTGTCTTGCCGGTAACGGCAACATTGTCCAGCTTGATAATATTCTTATAAAAGAGGAGCAAAATACAAAGTTTGGCAGATGGATTGTCTGGAATGTATATCGTGATGTGACAAAGGAGCGGAAGTGTCTATCCAGCTGTTACAAAGTGCACTCGAAGCCGGCTAGTGTCACAACTCCCCCTAGATAAGATTACTGATTACAGCAGTAACCAGCATCCACCCGATACAAGGATCCCACAGTTGCAGCTCTGAGGGTGCCATGTGCCAAGTGTTTTGTTTTCTACCGTCGTGTCTTACTACCCGTATGAGCTATACACACCCCCCCTCCCCCTTGCCTCATTTTATTTCCCGTTCAGGTTATACGCATATATATTCATTAAGATAATATGAGAGGGTCGAGTGGAGAGTGGGAAACTATTTAGGGAAAACCATCTTTTCGCCCTAATCTTAGTCACGCAATTCAGTCTAGCAAAGAGAGTTTAAAAAAAACTCGTTAAAACATTCGCCCACCGAAGAGGATGAATACTAAAGTCATCTGATGTTCAATTGTTTTTAAATAAGTGGCATAGTCAAATGGGGTAGCAATACAAGTAATCGTTTCCAAGGAAGATAAAGACATACACAGTATTCGCAATCAAAACATTTCGGTACTCGAATAAACAGTAACCAACATATGATATCCTTATCTCCGGTACCCAATATATCTCCTTGTCTCAGTACCCAACATACTCCCTGTCTCGGTACCCAACATACTCCCTGTCTTGGTACCCAACATACTCCCTGTCTTGGTACCCAACATACTCCCTCTCTCGGTACCCAACATACTCCCTGTCTTGGTACCCAACATACTCCCTGTCTCGGTACCCAACATACTCCCTGTCTCGGTACCCAACATACTCCCTGTCTCGGTACCCAACATACTCCCTGTCTTGGTACCCAACATACTCCCTGTCTCGGTACCCAACATACTCCCTGTCTCGGTACCCAACATACTCCCTCTCTCGGTACCCAACATACTCCCTGTCTCGGTACCCAACATACTCCCTGTCTCGGTACCCAACATACTCCCTGTCTTGGTACCCAACATACTCCCTGTCTCGGTACCCAACATACTCCCTGTCTCGGTACCCAACATACTCCCTGTCTCGGTACCCAACATACTCCCTGTCTCGGTACCCAACATACTCCCTGTCTCGGTACCCAACATACTCCCTGTCTCGGTACCCAACATACTCCCTGTCTCGGTACCCAACATACTCCCTGTCTCGGTACCCAACATACTCCCTGTCTCGGTACCCAACATACTCCCTGTCTCGGTACCCAACATACTCCCTGTCTCGGTACCCAACATACTCCCTGTCTCGGTACCCAACATACTCCCTGTCTCGGTACCCAACATACTCCCTGTCTCGGTACCCAACATACTCCCTGTCTCGGTACCCAACATACTCCCTGTCTCGGTACCCAACATACTCCCTGTCTCGGTACCCAACATACTCCCTGTCTCGGTACCCAACATACTCCCTGTCTCGGTACCCAACATACTCCCTGTCTCGGTACCCAACATACTCCCTGTCTCGGTACCCAACATACTCCCTGTCTCGGTACCCAACATACTCCCTGTCTCGGTACCCGAGTGTACAATGAGCACCTGTAAGAGCGCGGTACAGACCGGTCTGTGATTGGTCGTCTCGCGACTCATTGTTCCGGCTACCGCGGTCTGGACACTCGAGGCTGACTCGAGGGGAGAATCACGAGGTGGACGAACTCGAAGCCGAACAACAAAAAGATATCGTCTTCATAAAAGACCACTCCGTAATGTATTCATTTATGTATATGGTCCAACGTTCACGAATACCTTTTCAAGCCTTCCTTTTTTTTAATAAAAAAAAGAACATTAGTTTTATTTTATATACTGGTACAACACGCTAAGAGCAGCTGCTCCCCTCCCCCCTCTTCCCACACAAATACTTTTAGACTACTCCGATGTTGCTTCAGTCCACAAAAGGAAACGTTCACTTACTTTCGAATTATAGGAAGATTAGAAATCGGTAAGCGTTAAAGAAGAATAGAATGGATAAAGAATGTGTATTTTTTTTATTGCTTCGCGTTTTACTACCCATCCGGGCTATTTACAGTACTGGACAGGGGTGAGAAAGGCAAGAGTTAAAAGGAGTTTTACCCGAATTCATATAAAGAGGGTTAAAACCATTTAGATTTAAAAAAAAAGCTTCCTTCATGACACCCGGACCTTGTTTCACAAGTATACAATTTAGAAGAGAATTCACTTGTAGCTTGAAAAAAAAAATGAAAAGATTGTGTTTTCATAAGGCTTCAAGTCAAAACTTGTAATTACAAGTGAAACTTTAAAATTTACAACTGTTTTAAGTACCTTAAGTTTACATTTTATGACTATTGGGAAGTGATGCCATTGATGTTCAAAGCAGGATAAATTGACATCGAGGGATTGTATGTGTGCTCAAATCATCGTTCATAGCTCTTCAGTTCGTTTTTCATACTATGTAAAGGTTTACTAACAAACTATGAATCTCCACGTTTAATTCCAGACGTGGCCAAAAATATTATGATTGGTGAAATTTGGTCTTTATCTTTCACAGTGATGAATTAACGGCTTTGGGATTGGGTGTTGTGTCTGTTTTAGAATTAGTAAGATATTTTGTTGGTCGCCTGCTGACGTAATAAATCGTCCCAAAAAGTGCACGTTAATACCACAAATAAACTAATAAAATAAAAAGCATTACTTTATGCCATCATTACCATTATTATTATTACTACCCGTTCGGGTTGTACGCACTTACGCTAATGTGTAATGGTAGGGTGATTATGAGATGAAATGAAGGACCTAAAGTTTAACGTGGGATCCGAACCACGGTGGAGGCCTGGCATTCCACACATTCACAAGATGTATTGTCAGAGGTGGAGGAAGGGTTTGGTAATGAGATAAATCTGTGCCGGGACCGAGGATTGAACCCCGGACTCCCAGCACAGAAGTCTGACACCTTACCCCTAGACCACCAGGTCACTTACTTTATGTCCAAAAAGTTATTTATAATACAACAGTTTTGTTCATAAAATAATATATAACGTTTGTAAAAAACACTAAGAGATTAAAAAAACTTGAACATGTTATTTAAGGCAACAAAATGAAAATTCAAGCATAAGATAATTTTATAATATCGTAATAAATTAATCAATGTTACACCAGAACCAAGGTGGTTGAAAATCTTTGCTTGCGTCATCATCTCTCTTCGTGGTGTTCACCACAACATGAACGCCCGCCACGTTCCAGCCAATTAGCACCGGGATGAGCCAGTGTCTCAACAAACCGTCTCATGAATATTACTTTTTAATGGAACTATTTTCAAAACTTGGCATGGCACCAACTGTTTTGTAAATATATGTAGATGAATTTTAAAAAAACAACTTTTAAACACATCTTTTGTGAGCCACTGGAAACACTTGTCCCTGTGTTTGAAGTGTCAAGACGTATTCGCGCGATGCTAATGTTTAGAGCAAATATTTACCAGCAAGCTGAAGATAGACCACTGTTCATACGATTGGTTCACGGGATGGATCGAGTACAAACTACAGTCCAATTTTCATAAGAAGAAACTTATCCGACATATAGCAAATTCACTAGATCTAGTTCCACGTATTAATACGTCAACACATGGTATCTGCAGGTGTTACTTTTGATAAACATTATCAATACCTATAAAATAACACAAAATATATTGTAAAATAGTGTCAATATTGACTTTTTTTAATTTGTTTGTATTTTCTAAAATACCCTTCCTACCAAAATAGTACTAAAGTTGGGTGTTAGTTCGCTAGTAATTTTTTAAGGTTGCTGTAAAGTACGAAGAAAGAAAAGTATTAATTATTTTTTTACGTCGTCCTTGTCTTTTTCTTAAAAGTTTGGGGGTTATAACGAACGTATGACCTAACACATAACCACACAACTACGCGGTGTTAATATGAGAAATATAAATATGTTCAACGCGCCAAACATACAAGACTTTCCAGTTAAATAATTAAATTAACGCTCGGAACATCTTCGTGAGACCAAACAAAGAATTAAAATAAATACTAAGGAGACGCTTTTATTGAAAACGGCTACCTCGACTAAAGGTTCTCCTTGCGCGTGGAATGCTGAGAAATATTCGCGACAAGCGGAAAACTGAAACTGTTTCTTATTTTAAAGATCAATGTTGTATTCTGTAACTACTTCTCTTTTCTGTCTAAGCTTATACACCCTTTAGTGCTTCACCTACAACAATCCTGTCATATCAATAAGAAAGGGGAGAAAGAAAAATACGAAACTTATTTTAAAGATAAATAGTAAAGCTCACTGCTAGTGCTCCAATATCTTTCGATTGAATGTTGTCCCTATCAAAAAAAACTGTATTTGTTAGAGGAAGGCTAAATCTTGAGCAGTTTTCCATCAATCCTAGTCTAAGAGCTCCCTCCGCAAATATTATTATTATTATTATTAGCACCGCGTCTTACTACCCGTTCGGGTTATACGCACTTACGCTAATGTGTAATGGTAGGGTGAATGTGAGATGAAATGGAGGACCTACAGTTTAACGTGGAATCCGAACCACGGTGGAGGCCTTGCATTCCTAACATTCACAAGATATCAGAGGGGAAGGAAGGGTTTGGTAATCAGATAAATCTGTGCCGGGACCGAGGATTGAACCCCGGCCGCCAGCACAGAAGTTTGAAACCTTACCCCTAGAACGCCAGGTCACCCTCTCCACAAATATGATCAAATAATAATAATATTTAGCACCGCGTCTTACTGCCCGTTCGGGTTATACGCTTTAAGTACTAATTACGCTAATGGATTAGGAATTATTGAATTAGAGGAAGTGAACCCGCATTTGCGTGGAGGGAGAGTGGAAAACCATTTAGGGAAAACCACCCCCAGTTCACCCGACCGAAATTCGAACCTCGATCTCCCCGTCCTAATCAGTTGAGCTCAACACGACTAGCGCGTTAGCCCAACTACGCCACCGAGGCGGGTATGATCTAATAATCGTTGAAAATGAGCTAAGGCTTCATTTCACACATTTTTTTATTAATTTGACTCAAAATATGATATGGATGCTAAAGAGAAAAAAACCTATTGGGAGTCTTCGACTTTATTTTGGCATGATTCATAAAATCAAATAATGCGTTAGAGCTGAACGTATGCGTGGTAATTTCTAGCTAACCGAGGTTGCCCCCTTAGTGATATTTAATCGTCCATAAACAAATGTGTTCTAAGAATTATAGTTTCCATAGCTGGTCGTGTAGAGGATCACATATACCCCAATTTTCCTACGAATGGACATCTTTGACAGCCAGACAATTTTTTTATTTACTTTCACGTATCTATACGTCAAGTCATATGATCTGCAGCTGTCATGTTTGATAGATATTATAAAAACCGATTAAATAACACCTATAATATATTAAAATGTTATCAATGAAGACTGCACAAACAAAAATTGCATTTTGTAAAATATGCTCCAACCGTACATTATTTAGAAAATCAAGGTATAGTTTTACCTTTGATATGGAAGCGGAAATACGTGTTCGTACTCGCGGGGAGGTTTTGATAAGTAAATTATACTTGTTTGCTTTCGATAGTGCTCTTGAGCATCCGTGGAACGCTCGGGGCGTTCGACAATCAAAACAATCGTGCTATATCAATTCCGAAAAATGAACAATTTGATGGACTGAAAAACGAAAGAAATTGTCTTTTGAATGTATTCCATCATTATTTTCCATTTCTGGTCTATTACAATGTGTTGAGAGTGAATGATGGATGGTCTATTTATCAAATAATAGTAATAATAATAAAGTTTCTATCCTTCAGTTCCTGGCAGCCATTATAATCCGGAAATATTCGAACATCGCGGATAGGTTTTTTGACATTGTTAGGATTGTTAATTTGTAAATATCGATACACTTTTAACGCCCCTTAACCATTAGGCTAGGTTGTCATCGTGGCGTTAAATATCAATATTGCTGGTTATTTATTAGGCCTACGTGTTTTTTTGTATAAAGATATAGCAGCCTAATGTTTTATTTGCACTACGTATTACTACCCATTCGGGTTATACACCTATGTACTAATTACACTAGTGTGTTAGGGATTGGGAAGGTTGAATTTTAAGTAAGTGTACCCGCATTTAAACGGAGAAAAAGTAAAAGTAGAAAACCATTTAGGAAAAAAACACTCTCAGTATACCCGACCGGTATCAAACCCCAATCTCTCCATCTTCGGCAGTCTAGTGTATTGCGAGAGTAGCGCCTTTGACCATGTGGCCACCGGAGCGGATGAGCGGCTAAAGGAAGCAGTTTGTAGTGAATAAGTATTGTATGATACAGGCCGTGTAGATTACTTGAAGACAAAATTGAAAGCTTCTAAATAGTATCAAATTGCTGAAGCACTTAATTTAAAAAAAATTATGTAGGCCTATATTGTATCTGAAAATTCGGATGTTAAATCAAATTCGCCATGCGAGCTCTTTTCCATGTAATCACTTCTTCAGATGATTTTTTTATCCATATATTTGCAAACCTTTCACTTCTGTATCAATATCTGATTCAGAGCTCAGGTCTAGATACTTCATTACAAGGTGTCTACTCAACTTGACCAATAAAATTCCCGACTCAAAAGTATGTCACACCCTTTCAATACCTCCCTCCACAGTTTTTTATTAATATTTGTATGAATAGTAATAAGTTTTAAAATTCAAATAAACATGATTTTTATTAACATAGTCCACTAAAAATTAGAAAATTATACAATATATTACACAGCTACAAAAAAATATTTTTGAATCACAATGTAATGTACTGATTATATAATTTCATATTTTGAGGAAAGCAACATTCTCCCGGAATTTTTTTTTTAACTTACCCAATTCCTGACTTATTCCTGTTTTTTCCCGACCACTACAAATTTCCGGCTAATTCCAGTTTTCGCGGATGGTAGACACCCTGTAGCAAGCTAGCCGTCACACACTAACACACTTGCCTTAGTATTAATGTACTGGTGACAGTAAACATTTAAAATAGAATAAAGAAGTTTTGAGGGTACAATAACGTTTAATAGTAGCCTACTAGTTGGCAAATTCATATTTCATGTCCCCCCTACCCGTCTTTCCCCCCTTCTGCAAATTACTCTGCGCTAGTTTGAAATAGATATTACTTTGTTGAAACAAGTTTAAAGCCATTCAGAGAGAGTTATTTACTTTAGGGAAAGCTAACAAACACTGTTAGAAAATGTGATTAACATTATGAAGCCGACTTCCTGACACTACATTTCAAATTGATAACTACGATGTTTTATAAAGTAAAACTTTCTCCTAGGGTTTGTAATAATAATTATTGCTATACGTTTGAAAAAATAGTAATTGCCTACATTCAATTCGAGCTCAATATAATATGCTAGCATGGTAGGGAAGCTGCTTCAGAGAACACACACTCTTTTGGCGGTCAAGATGAATAATTATTTTAGTATTACATTAACATTTCATTGGTATGAATGGTATTTGTATTTAAAAAAAGTGCCAACTTCATGCCGGGATCACGATCAACTTAACGTTAACTTAACGTAACCTAATGTAACGTTCACTTAAATTTAACTTAAGTTAAGTGAATCGTTATCAAACATAAGTTAACGTAAGAACTCAAGCCAAACATATGAATTCTCGAGTATGATCTGTGAATGTTTACAGTTTTCAATCAATATAATAAATATCTAGTATTAAACTTCGTTGATAAATCTAGTTCCCTACTTTAGTTTAATTATTTTGATTCAATGTCTGATTACTATAACTTACGCTAAAGAGTAAACATTGGTCATAATACCAACAAATGAATTACTAAATAGCTCTGTTGACGTCACTCGCATAATGATTGGCTGACTAGATCACGTGATACCCTTCAAGTAACGTAAAGTAAAGTAAAAGACCTCCCAAGACATCTCTTACGTTAAGTTAAGTGCATCGTATCCATTTAAACACACGAGGAGGTCATTTACGTTAAGTTAACGTTAAGTTGGTCGTGATCCCGGCATCAGATTACATTACGTTACGTATGAAATACACCAAATTAGTTTGAGTAAGTTTTGTCTTTACGGCATTGTTCTTAGAAGACAGGTCTTATAGGTTGCTCTAATCCAATCAATAATGGTGGACATTGTGAAAGCCATTACATGCAATTGACTAACACAACATGTAGTAAACTTTATTTTAAAATAAAACATTTTTGTCGCGAAATAATGCAATCACCGTTTCATAACTTCCCCTATTTATAAGATCAATCGATTTATATTATTTTATAATCGCTTTCATATCTCACAAGAAAGATACTAGTGTTATGGACATGTGTTTCACCCTTTTTACCCTAAAAAATATATTTTCTAATTACCTCTATTAAATAGGTTACTTTTTTCTTTCTTAGAGAGAAAAGAATTCAACAAATTGATGAGTATATACCTAAATAATAAGCAAATATTCTATAAATAATTGGTTGGTAAAAAAAATGTATGTTTTATAAATGTAATAACTAGGCAAAGCTAAATTAATTTCAAAACTAATTTCGACAAAACTTGATAGGTCCGAAGACCCAAAAAAAATTTCTTTTTTAAGAAGTTTAAAATTGGTATTGAAGTAGACTTATTACGGTACTTGGCAAATCCCTGGTAAATTTTTTGACATTGTGCTTCTATAAGAGTCCTTTATAGAGGATTTTCAAGGTTATTAAAGGATTTTTCTCATAATTTAAGAATTTTTTTTCACCAATGAAAATAGACTTATAACCTTTAAAAATACATAGATTGAGCTATTTGTGAAATAATTTTATCTTAGAATCTGGACGGGTACAAATGGCATGTACCCATCAAAGTTTGGGTGGGCACAACGTACCCATGTAGCCCTCCGTTACTGTGTAGACTGTAGTGCTACACGAATAATTCTTTATTTAGCCTATATATTTGATTTTGTAGCCGTGTTAATACCCCGGTGGTTGCATGATCTAAGGCTTGCACAAAACTGGACTATCAATAACGAAGAGATCGGGGGTAGAATCCCGGTGGTGGATACTGAGGGATGTTATTAAGTAATGGTTTTCCTCTCTCCCTTAAAGCAAATGAGTCAACACGCACCTAAATTTAACCTTTCTCACCCTAACACATTAGCGTAATTAGTTCATAAGCGTATAATCTTAACAGGTAGGAAAATGCGGTAGCAAAAAAAAAGTTATATTGTTCATGATATTATTATTTCCTTGTTTTGTTTATCTAATTTACAATAAATGATGAAAACCGACCTATATGTTACCGGTTACAGTTATATATATTTGTAAGTTACAGCCACATATATTTTTTTAAGGCATTTCTTTGCACTCTACTAACTAAAGTGGAGTTTCAATAGTTACAGGTTCCGTATAGTTTGAGGTGAATTTAAGCCCGGGGAATGCCCTTTTTAAATAGGATGAACGATGCAAAACAATAAGAAAACAACAACAGAAGTTGCCTGTTGTTTTTTTACGCCGCGTCTTATTATCAGTTCGGGTTACACGCTTATGCAGGCTACTAATAATTACACTAATGTACTAGGGATTAAGAAGTTTTAAAAAAAAAATTAAATGAAGTGCACTCGCTTTTGGGTGGGGGGGAAATGGATACACAATGAGGACAAACCCCCTTTAGTGCACCCAACAAGTATCTAACCACGATCTCCCCATCTTCAGCAGTCTAGTCCATTGCGAGAGTAGGGGCTTAACCCATGAAGCCACCGAAACGGGTCAATTGTTTCTTTTCAATTTTAATAATGCGTTAATATATTTTTACTAATTACGAAATTATGTATGTATTTTGAAATTTAATACTATACATCTAGTACTTTCACACTTATTCCATGTAATTCGAGAATGATCTAAATGGGATCGATCCAGTTTAACTCGTGCTGTTTATATCGAGACTACTGTACTTGTTTATGTATTACTGAAATGTATAACTTGAGCAAAACTACTGGTGGGGGGAGAGGGGTATATAATAGTGCTTTGTTTTTTATAGTATAGAGGGGTACAGTTTCCGCTTCGTAAATAATACACATCATGATTCTTAGACAGCAACTGTATTTATTAGACCCTGAATCAAGGCGCGAAGAGCGAGTAATCAATCTACCATCGTCTTCACTCGCGAGGGCCAAAGAATCTTCCTAGGTTTCCCTCCCATCACTCCATTCATTATTTCCTCCCATTCAATACCCCTTGCCTCCAACACTGCACGGAGTGACTGTACACCTGTACTATCCTGAAACCAGTTCCAGTAAGATAACTAGCTGTTGGCCCCCGTGATAGCGTCTGGCAATCCCAAGCGATGACCGACCGCACGCACACACACACACACGAAATGAGGGGTTATTTTAGACCAATGATGGTTCAACCAAAGCTCAAATCGCATCTAGAGAATCAACATTACTTTGTATAGGCGAAGTAGTTGTTTCTACCTCCGTTGTCCGAGCTTGTTTTATGTCAATGGAGTAACAAGAAAGCCAAACGGTAACTAATGATAGGTTTTCCAAGTAGTTCGTTGGCGTCGAAATGTAAAGGGAACTGCCCAATATGGTGCGCTTGTTAAGTTCGGATGCACAAGAGTACCACGGCATGACCCCGATTAAGGAACCGAGAGAAGAGTTTTAAGAAAAATATGGCTAACGGACAGAGTAGGAGTGGAAAATATCTACTCCACCAAAGAGCAAATTATCAAAACACCATCCGGTTCAGTGGCCGAATGGTCTAAGGCGTTAGTATCGTGTCAGTCTGGCCTGCTGATGACGGGGAGCTCGGGGTTCAAAGCCTGGTCGGATGTACGTTGGGTGGTTTTTGATAAATAGTTTCCCACTTTCCTTCCACGCAAATGAATGTAGATTACCTCAAAAATTCTTCCTCCCTCCTCCTTTCCCATTTAAGTGATTATTATATATGCGTGTAGCCTGAACAGGTTGTAGGACGCGGTGATAAAAAAACATATTTACAAGAATACAATAATTTGATTATTATTTTGAAAACTGTTAATGGATTTTCAATATAATACTTGGCGGTTATAAGTGACCTTAATGAACGCGTGGTTAGACCAGAACATTGCACGTGGCTGTACCAGCACAGGATTTATGGGTAAACGAATTAATAAACACCCACACAAATACCGCATTATTTTACGCACTGCCCACGATTCAATCATCTTCCAATCGGTGACCTGGCGGTCTAGGGGTAAGGTGTCAGACCTCTGTGCTGGCGGCCGGGGTTCGATCCTCGGTCCCGGCACAGATTTTTCTGATTACCAAACCCTTCCTTCACCTCTGACAAGACATCTTGTGAATGTGGGGAATGCCAGGCCTCCACCGTGGTTAGGATTCCACGTTAAATTGTAGGTCCTCCATTTCATCTCACAATCACCCTACCATTACGCATTAGCGTAAGTGCGTATAACCCGAACGGGTAGTAAGACGCGGTGCTAATAATAATAATAATAATAATAATAATAATAACCATCTTCCAAATTGTAATATACATATGTTTTTTTTCAACAGAAACTAGAGTTAACGTAGTGTAATAAATAGTATGACTTGGGAGGTTGTTCAAATCTCCATGGGGATTATTTTACCATTAAAGTATCTTCACATCCTCAAATTCAACTGTCATGTTTCGTCCGACACCTTAGTTCAATCGGTAGCGTGTCTGTCTGCTGAGCTAAAGGTCCAGGTTTCGATTCCCGACATGGCCGGAAAATGTATCATTGGTAAACTGTGGGTTTCCTCTTTCACAATGATGAATTAACTTAGGCTGGGGGCTGGATGTTGTGTCTGTTCTAGATTTAAGTTAGTTTATAAGTCGTGTGCTGATATAATCAATCTGTTCAGAAAGTGAAGGATAAATACCTAAAATAAATCGTCGGGGGGGGGGGAGGGGGAGATTAAAACAATGGTGATGTTTAATTTGTCACATTACATAACTGCCTACCCTATTTTGAAATGCAAATGAATTATTGATCTATTAGTCATTTTTTGTCAATTTCTTTAGTATACCTCCCTGAAATAATTATCGAATATGAGCCGAGTTGACGCACGACCGTGTAACACCCGGAAGAAGGGAGAAGTGCAGTTGAGTATCTGGGGCAATGTCCCCGACCTGCCGGTGAAAAAGGGAATGTGAGAGAGAGCGAGCAAAGACCACCTTAACTCTAGTCGAGCAAACCGATTATATACTCAGGCCGCGCTAATAATACGGAGTCATCGCGCTTACATTATGAACCAATCCCCAGGAGATATTATAAAGAACGAAACATTTCGCCGCTGAGCAGCTCGATGCTGTTTAAAACAGGGCGTCAAACCGGAACAACCGATAGTAGAAATTAACAATTATTTTGTTAAAGAATCAGAACTAAATAGGAACTCTAAAAATAAATTGCCTAGTAAACGGAATTTGAATTATTATTATTATTATTATTATTATTATTATTATTATTAGCAACGCGTCTTACTACCCGTCCGGGTTATACGCACTTAGGCTAATGTGTAATGGTAGGGTGATTGTGAGATGAAATGGAGGACCTACAGTTTAACGTGGAATCCGAACCACGGTGGAGGCCTGGCATTCCCCACATTCACAAGATAACTTGTCAGAGGTGAAGGAAGGGTTTGGTAATCAGATAAATCTGTGCCGGGACCGAGGATTGAACCCCGGACCCCCAGCACAGAAATCTGACACCTTACCCCTACCACCAGGTCAACACAAACAAACTTTATAATGGTAATATAACTATTAAATAAAACCTTAAAAGAACTGGAACCTAATTAAGAACTCAAAAAGAACCATAACTTTTATTTTTATCTAACCGGAATCTTAAAATGTTTATTGAAAGAACTGGAACAAGAACCAGAACCGATAAATATTTCAGTTCGACCCCCGGATTTAATGACTATAGTAAGTCAGTGACTGTGCTACATTCCACGTGTCATAGGAAGGGCCTTCCTTATCCGACAGCTAGAAAAGTTACCACAAGAACAAGATCTACTTTCACGTACGCATACATCAAGTCATGTTATCTAAGGCTGTCACCTTTAATAGATATTATCAATGCCTATAAAATAACACAACCTATAATATATTGGTAGTAAAATGTTATCATTGTTGACCAAACAGTATGCGTTTTTTATGCGTTCCTTCCTATCATAATCCTACAACATTTTGTATTTATTCGAGCCATTTAACGTGCACTTTCTGAAGCTACTGATTATATCACCAAACGAGAATTTCTAAAATCGAGAGCGAAAGGGCCTATCAATTTTGTCGAGAAAGGTATTTTCAGATACCTTCCAGGGTTCTTCTACATGCCACAATCGACATGGGACTGACGGCTTTAATTTACCCCCGAAGGAATTTGAGCTACAGATTTTCATCGCCCAAGATAAAATCCTATCGACCCCGGTCGGGTTTGAACCCACAAACACCGGGTCCTGAGGCTAACACTTTACCCCAAGACCACTGAGCTCAACAATTCTCCAGATATAATTAATACACATGTTTACTGTTTGGTGTTATAATATTAAGAATCAGCAGGTGAAACAAGGAAACATACAGTACATCAGTTGTTGTAGAACAACTATGAAAGTTAAATTAATTATTACACTCGTAGTATTTTTTTTATCGTCGCATATTACTAACAATTCGGATTATACGCTTATTAATCAAGCAAATGTGTTGGGTATGAGGAAGGTTGCATTAAGAGGTGTACCCGCATTTGAATGGGAAGAGTGGGGAACCATTTAGGAAAGACCTTCCCCCACCCCTTTAGCACACCCGACCAGTTTTAGAACTATGATCTCTCAGTCACTGGAAGTCTAGTATATTGTGAAAGTAGCGCCTTGGACCGTGCGGCCACCAAAGCGGGTTCGAAGCAGTTAAACGACCGTGTAGAGGTACTAGTGTATATTACATTTGGCCCGATGTTGACTAGGTTGAATCTTTAGGGTGTCATTAGAAAGGGAGAAGGGAATGCGTACAAAGGCACAGATCTCGTCTACTCTGGTTTATCAGTGACCGGGGGGTCGGAGATTTAATCCCTGTCAGGTACATTAAGGGTGAGTCCTGCACCCCTAAATCGTCTCCCACTCTTCCTTCACGCAAATTCTGGTACATTTTACTGTTTTTACCTTCCTCATCACTGTCCAATTATTGTAGATTTTACGATAACCCAGAGGCTTGCGAACACACCTTAGGGCTAGAGACGGAGGGCATAGGGTTCCATCCTTTAAGCAATATTAATATGGGAGTGCTCAGACGGTAGCGTGTCTGTCTAGTGAGCTAAGGGTCCCGGGTTCAATTCCCGGCATGGCAAAAAAAAAGCTATCATTGGTGAAATGTGAGTCCACCCTTTCACAGTGATTAATTAATAGCTGGGGTGCTTGATGTTGTGTCTGCTCTAGATTTAACTTATTTTATAAATCGTCTGCTGATATAATCAGTTGGCTCAGATAGTGCCAGTTAGATACATCAAATAAATGAAAGAATAAATGAATACGGGAATATTTCCTCCAATATATCTTTATCTATAACCCTTAAAATAATTTGCAAAATAAAAACTTGCATTCAACGTACCAGTGATAATTAATACCATCTAATTTACAATAACATTTTGAAAATCAATCCTCCCACCCCACCCCTTTCCTAAACCCACAAAACTCTCAATGAAGGCCGCGAGTTACACTCAACATGTTGGGATGAACAGTTGCCCCAACGGGAAGGTTTTCCCAAAGACCCAACACTCCGACCTTGGCGATGTAGGCTAACCAGTGTACTCCAAGGACCAATCGATGTTCCAACATCTTCTCATCACCGGAATGGTTTTCCTTTCAAGCGGACCATGTGATGTTTCAGAATGAAAATTAATGGTTGCGAGAGGAACAAGACAAAAGCTAAAGAGAAACTATAAGAAATTCTAAGGGGGGAGGGGGGAATAGCTATAAAAGCTTCCCTCCTCCTCCCTCACGAACTTTTTTTTTCTGAGGGGAGTGGCCAATCACGTGCTGAGAGTGGGAATATAATAGACCGCGATGCGCACGCGCTCCGACTCTGATAAGATCGAAACAATATTCCTCGTCGTCAATTACCGAAACGATTACTCTCCGGACCCGGTAAAACTAAATTAGTTTACACTTTACGTGCTTCCATATTACCCCTCGTCGTTTACAAAGCATCCTTAGGACATACCTCTAAACACCCTCTTTTGGATTGCAAATTGTTTATTGCTGAATTAAAATTGTTATGTACACTTAGCACAATTCCTTTTCAGGTCTCCTTTGAGAAACACAAAAAGTGTATTAATTTTCTAGTGGGACGTTAAAATATGTTAGTACATGATTTTAATTAGTTCAATTTCTTCTTCTTCTTAGGAAACATCAAGTTCAAACTAGTTTATCAAGGGCGTAATCTGAAGATTAGGCACGAGGAGGATTGCTCTGAAGAAGTGCACCAAAAGTCCAATTTTATTAGGAAACTCCTTAGTCGACAGCTAAAGAAATCATTAGAATTACTTTCACGAATTCATACGTCAAGCCATATGATCTGAAGCTGTCACTTTTTTATAGATTTTATCTTGTTTAAGGTTTTAACGTGCACTTCCTGAATCAACGGATTATATCAGCACAAGATAATTTCTATGAGCGGGAGCGGAAGGGCCTAATTTTGCCGGAAAGTTATTTTCACATGCCTTCCATGGCACACTCGACATGGGACCGACGGCGGCTTTACTTCTCCACGGAAGGAAGATGTGCTACGGATTTTTATTGCTCAGGAAAAATCTGTCAACCCGGGCTGGGTTTGAACCCAAGATCATGGGGGCTCCTAAAATCTACAAATACCTATAAAATAACATTAATAAAATAGTAAAATGTTATCAGCTTTGGCCGCAAAAAAGTTTGTATTTTCTAAATGCCTCTCCCTATTAAAATTGAGCCATTCATAAGCCTGCATATTGCTTTATTTTCATCGCATTTTACTTCCTGTGCGAGCTATACGCTTATATACTAATTACGCTATTGGTTTTAGGAATAAGGAGAGTTATATTTAGATTAAGTGTACCCGCATTAGGCTGGATGGAGAGTGGAAAACAATTTTGTAAAAACTAAGTACACCCATCCGAGATTCGAACCGAGATCTCCTCCGTGTTCGGCAGTCTAGTCTACTGCGAAAGTGGCACAATCGACCGTGCGGACAGTGAAGTGTGTTATACTCTTAATGATTACACCCAGGAGGTATGGGTGAATAAGTTAAAGCTTTGAAGAAATGTACCTTTAACTACGAGGAGTGAGAAACCATTTAGGAAAGACCCGCCTCGGTGGCGTAGTTGGCTAACGCGCTAGTCGTGTTGAGCTCGACTGCTGAGGACGGGGAGATCGAAGTTCGAATCTCGGTCGGGTGAACTGGGGGTGGTTTTCCCTAAATGGTTTTCCACTCTCCCTCCACGCCAATGCGGGTTCACTTCCTCTAATTCAACATTCCCAATTCCTAATCCATTAGAGTAATTAGTACTTAAAGCGTCTAACCCGAACGGGTAGTAATACGCGGTGCTAAATAATAATAATAATAAACATTTAGGAAAGACTCCTTTCACCTAGTCGGGATTAGAGCCATGGCCCGCCTGTCACTAGTAGACGAACCTGACAGTTTGCCTGCCCAACGATTCAGGTCTCGGTGATAAACCACTACTCCAGTGTACCCGACTTAGATTCGAACCACGACCTCTCAGTATATCGCGAGCTTGACTCTTTAGATCGTGCGACCACAGATTCGTCAGTGAAACCGCAACACCTTACGATATTGATATTTATTATGTTGACATATTCCATACAAACCATTCGGAAGAATTACGCACAAAAATGCAGGGTGACTACAAAACTTTTTATCAAATACCCTGAGTTTTTCAGACAACATAAAAAAAAGATCTAACCTAATCTCACTTTTTCTTGGTGAATGAGAATTTTTTCGCTTATTACAATGATCACATGTTTTCAAAAAAATCCTACGCTACCAATGTTCCGACATTTTTATCAGCTCTTGTTCAATTTCTAGTAATTAATTAGGTAAAGTATGTTCCTCTGTACATGTGTTACAAAACATGTTAAGATTGGCCATATCTAGGCAATGCATTTTGTCAACACCAACAAACCAAATCTCTCACCTTTGTCTAAATGTGTAAATGTAGAATCACCAAGTATTTAAATTCCTTGAATTTTCCTTATCTATGATTAGATTCCCTAACATTTCCATGACCTCAAAGAATGCCCTGATTTAATCAGATTCTCCCTGTATGCAGCCAACGTGATCTTTCTTGCGACGAGGATGGCAAGACAATATGATTGTTTTAGTTCGCTATTCCACTAAATATGAATAAAACTGTATTATGACCACCTTGCCATTGTATTATTATTATTATTATCACCGCGTCTTACTACCCGTTCGGGTTATATGCACTTACGCTAATGAGTAATGGTAGGGTGATTTTGAGATGAAATGGAGGACCTACAGTTTAACGTGGAATCCGAACCACGGTGGAGGCCTGGCATTCCCCACATTCACAATATGTCTTGTCAGAGGTGAAGGAAGGGTTTGGTAATCAGATAAATCTGTGCCGGGACCGAGGATTGAACCCCGGACCTTTTGCACAGAAGTCCGACACCTTACCCTTAGATCACCAGGTCACCTTGCCATTGTAGGTGTCGTCCATAAAATGTGAGCAAGGTGATTATTATTGGTAAATAATTTCACTGCCGAGTTTTGTTTACAAATACTAGGATCAAAGATTGATAAAATTTAGCAATTATAGCGTGTTTTTTGTTGACATGATAAATAATATTGCTAAATACGATTCTGGTAAGAAGGAATTTTTCGAAAATACAAACTTTTTGCGGTCAACATTGAACATTAGATTAGACCACCGATGACAGGGAAACCGGGGTTCAAGTCCCGGTCGGGTGTAATGAGGGTAGTTTTTCCTTAATGGTTTTCCACTCTCTCTCAACGCAAATTCGAGTACACTTCATTTAAATTCAACTTCCCTCATGTCTAGCTCACTAGCGTAATAAGTAAATGTGCCTATAACCTGAACAGGTTGTAGGACGCGGTGAAAAAAATTAGAAAATCTTACTGTATTATAATAACTTATATTTCATAGATATTTATAATAGTCCTATCTATCAAAAGTGACAGCTGCAGATCATATTACTTGATGTATGAACATATTAAAAATTGTTTTAAAATATCCTATAAACCTCTATATCCACCTATGTTCGATCTACCATGTCTAGACCTTTGTCTAATATGAATTTGAAGGTAATACTTGGATTAGGCCTCTCAGAGAATAAGGAGGAAGTGAGGGTAGGGTGTAACATATTGACAGTGAGTTTAACACAGGGGCCGTTGAGGGGTGCAGGCGGCCGTAGATCGCTGGTTTAATGCTGATGAGGAGGTTGCAGTTGCGTTCGTATCCCGACCGGGTGTTATGGAGAAGTGGTTTGTCCTAAATGGTTTCCTATTCTCCTTCCAAGCAAGTGCGGGTACATTTCCTGGGTGTGTGTGATCATAGTCAATAACGTCACGGGAGTGCGTGGGAGCTTCCTTATCGACGAATCAGTGTTGACTCTGTAGTATTCACTCGGTACAGTCGAAACAAGAAATTTCAAGAGACCGGCATTTCAAGTTATTATTTGCAATGATATTGTGTTTGCAATTAATAAAATTAACAAAAATTTAAAACCCTAAATTAATTAAAAATAACGACATTATGTAGGCCTACGTACTACAGCTAAGTAAAATAAAAACTGTAATTTGAAATCAATCAATCAATCATTCCTTATAGTTTATTTCTGATTACCAAACCCTTCCTTCACCTCTGACAAGACATCTTGTGAACGTGGGGAATGCCAGGCCTCCACCGTGGTTCGGATTCCAACGTTAAACTGTAGGTCCTTCATTTCATCTCACAATCACCCTACTATTACACTTTAGTGTAAGTGCGTATAACCCGAACGGGTAGTAAGACGCGGTGCTAATAATAATAATTTATAGTTTATTATTAATATTCACTTATTAAAACAATGAAATAGTGTGTTGATAGACTTATGGCCTTAACGGCGCTAATTTGGTAGGTATGAAGACGGTAGAAATTGAGAGAAAATGCATCCGGATTTGCGTGGAAGGAGGGTTGGAAACCAAAAAGCAGCCCCCAGTACACCCAGCCGGAATTAAAATTTCTACCTTCCCGTCACCAGCAAAACCAGATTAGATGATCCCAACATTTAGTCGCCGTGCCCACCTATGCTCGATTGTTTTTCGATGTTGTGACATTTGCGAGTGTACAAAATTTATATATCAAACATATGGAAAATATATAGGCCACAAAAGTTTGACAATAGTAAGTTTCTAATTGTTGGGATAAAGTTTAATCATATCTTCTGGAGGATGACGATGCACTTCCTGTCAAATGAATTCTAATCTCTTCTTCCTGTTCTCTTGGATTACTGTAAATAATCTCGTCTTCCTCTAAATATGTCTCACAGCTATCGATTAATGTTTAAGTATCAGAACCCGCTTCGGTGGTCGCGTGGTCTAATGCGCTACTCTCGCAGTAGGCTAGACTGCCGATGATGGGTAGATCGTGGTTCGATTCTCAGTCGGGTGTACCGAGTTTTTTCCTAATGGTTTTCCATTCTCTCCATACAAATGCGGCTACACCTCCTCTAAATATAGCCCTTCTCATCCCTAAAACCATTAGCGTGATTAGTTCATAAGCGTATAACCCAAACCGGTAGTAAGACGTGGTGCTAAAAAAAAAGTAGCAGGAGTATCCAAAGGTATGTACATTGTACAACTATGCTATATATTTGAGTTATTCGTGAACCCGTGTCCTATTCGGAGGGAGACCCTAATGAAGAGCAGTCGCAAGGGGAATTGCGAGCCCGTCGCGCGTCGTGGCCCACTGTGTGAACGGAAGCTGTGCACGCGAGCTAGGCCTCGCGCAGTTGGCAGCCTTGCGCCTCGCTCGCTCCGCGTTGTGTTGTCTGCCGTCTCCCCAAAGTTTCCCACGGTCCGAGCTCTGCGCCTGCGTGATACCTCCTCCATCGCCCTCCCACTCGCCCCGCGAGCTGCTTACGTTATCTGTTACTTGCCGGAGAACACTCATACTGTGCGCGACAAAAACATCAGCTTGGGTTGTTTTGTTTTAAGCATCGCGTCTTACTAGTACTACTCGTTCGGGTTGTACATCTATGTACTAATTACGCTAGTATTACATGGATTAGGAAGGTTGAATGAAAAGTGTACCCGCATTTTCGTGAAGTGAGTGGGGAAAACCATTTAGAAAAAAAAAACATTCAGTACAACCGACCGGGATTCGAGACCTTATATCTCTCAATCATCGGTATTCGAGTATATTGCGAGAAAAATGCCTTAGACCATGCAGCCACCGAAACGGGTAGTTGGATTAGTGTTATAGTAAAAACAAACAAAACTAACCCCCCAAAAAAATGTTAACAGCACTAAAATAATAATAAGCTTGCAATGTAATTAATTAGAAAAGCCGTTTTAATAACTTCATAAAGCAAGAATGGCAAATTCAACAGTTATGAATGTAAAGAGATTTGTATGGAATATAAATACATAAAACCACTCTGGTCGAGTATATACAACCTCTAAACCTTCAAAATGGCGGCGGAAATACGGGACTAGTAAAGCGTACTCTCGATAGTTAAATCATTCAAAACTCATTTACACGGAGGTATGTGTATATATAAAGTCCGTTCAACGTAGGAATTGTTCTCTGAAAGGCCTTTTTTTCTACCAGAAATCTATTATATAGTAGGATATTGGTAGGAAAAAAGACCTTTCAGAGAGTAATTCCTACCGTGAATGGAGTATATATATATATATATAGGTATTATTCCATTTTTTCCCCCTACCATTAATCCCTCCTATCAATTTTCATTAAAACTAACCTTATATCAATATTTAATAAATTTATGTCAAAACTAACCTATCAATCTCTATCCGATCTAATCTATTTGAGTTTAAACTAACCTTCTGTCGATCTTTAACCTCGCTAATATATCTGCGTTAGATACAAACTAATCTCAACCTTCAATCTCTTTCATCTATCTACAATCAATTATATCAAACTTTCTCTCCAACCTTCCTATTTGTCACTCCACCCTTCCCTTCGTAATATTCTTCAAACAATACAAATATTGTAGATATCGAAATTAAAAGTGGATAGTTTTGAGAGGAAAACCAAGGCCCGACTAAAAAGGAGGGAATAAAATGAAGAGAAAGGAGGAGGGTTTAAAAAGCAGTAAAATAGAAAGGACAAAATAATAGCGCAGATTGGAAAGAATCCATAAAGAAAAATTTAAGGCGGAGGATAAACCAGTTTGGAAAAGTGGTTGTGTGTATGTCTTATTTTAAAAGGAAAATACTATTTCCATTTTATACTCATATTCGTCCATGTAGGTTGCTAGTGCCAAGCATGTTGAGAAAAATATTTTTTCTAATGTTTAAACGTCAAAACAATCAATTACTTCTTGGTGTAAAATTTGAGAATAGATGCGTAAGACCAAAATTATTATAAAGACAATATTCACTTCTACGAGCATGCTAGAATATTTGCAAAATATAATAGCAGTGGCCGATAAATAGCCAAATAATTATGAACATTAAACAAAAATATGATAAGTTAGATTCATTAAAGAGTATTAATTGGCAATGACAACAAAGTATTTCTTGAGGGGGTAGTGTACCTAAGGAAGTAAATTGATTTATTTATATATATATATATATATATATATATATATATTAATAACACATTAAGCACACCAATTATTAAAACCCAAATTAACTAAACATAGAAAATAGATTAAAGTTTATTTAATGTTTATAAATAAAAAGTGTTTAAAATTAGTTTCAATCTAATTCCATTGCGCAAGAGCTTATATTATGTTTGTATCAACTATTGAAAACTAAACTCCTTACAAGTTTTTAATGATTGCTACGAAATTTGCCGGTGGCGGCCATGACACTAGCCTGTTCTCACGATATTTTAACAACACGACATAATTAAGTTCTGAACTATTCACGAAATAAAAGGCTTGTGTATGTGTGTGTGTGTGTGTGTGCGGTACATCAGAAGACCCGCGGGCGACACAAACAAGAGCCGATGTGTGCGGCTCGGATAGTAGCGGCTCGCGAAGGGAAGTGTGATGGTATGTGCAGTTGAGTGGAGGGAGCGCGCCTGCGCAGAGAAACACGAGCCCGACCTAGCGCCCGACTGGAAACCACCGACCAATCACATCAACCACCACTACTACTACAACAAGCGCCAAACGCGTGTATAGTGACAAAACATGATCGAATTAGCCGCACTTGCACAAAACAATACCCGGACATTGGCGGCGGGAGATGTGGCAACACTGTAAAGACTTAAAGTAAGCTACAAAGACCGAGTGAATGATCTCAATCTAGCCACGGATGACAGGAAGAAGTCCTTCGAGAGAGGGTGCTGACAGTTGTAAATGAAATAAATCTAGATGTAAGCTCGCGAAGAGCGCAGTTTTCTACACAGAATTGGTATAGTAAAAAGTAACGCAAGTACATTTTAAAAATCAATAGAGTACCCTTTTCACTTCTGCCATTTATTTAATAATTCTTGTTTTTGTGCGTTTGTTTTTTCTTCCTTTAACCTCGTCTAAAGCCTAATACACAATGGAGGACGATAGTCTCCAGATACAAGCCACCCGCCGATGTGTTTAGGATACACAGTTACACTGCCCAAATATCCAGCGGTAAAATATCAAAGAAAGCTGCCAGTATCTTTGTCTCACACCTCCAATGACAAACATCGCTAGGTGTAGACTATCGGCGGGCAACTTTTGAATCCTTGCTTTGAAATTTTGGGTGCTAGCAAACAATATATGGCTATTCGAAATTCGATTTCATCGTCCTTACAAAAAAAAAAAATTAAAATGAGCACACGTTATTCAATAATAGCGCTGATAAAAAAAAACCAGTCGAACCATAATCATCCACCTGTAAGTTATTACAAATTCCCTTTTCAACCCGATTTTTTACCCCTTAATTTTGGTGACATTTAATTGTTATAGGATCCGCAGCGATGTGCAATTCCATCGTAAACGGAAAGGGAACTGATGAGACGCGACGCGGCTGCTTGGTGTGGACGCACAACACCGGGGGAGACTTTGTTCTGGATACAAGTTGGTGTACGCGCGGGCGATGTTGCTGAGTTGTATCCCAGCGATTATCGCTCAGTGGGTGCTAGCCGTTCGACCTATGTGCATATTTACACTAACGGGATAGGAACGAGGGAGGTAGCATAAGGATTAAAATGTACCTGCATTGGAGTTGAGGAAAGAGTGGGAAAAACATTTAGGAAAACACTCGTTCTGTTGGCTACTAACAAATTATAATCATCCAAAGACAAACACAACAACTTGACCCCAGGCCGTTTATTTGCTATTAAGTTAAAAGAAGAAAACCTCATTTCACACCGGAATCAAAGTCTTATAGGTCTATAGTTTATATAGGACGGGGGTGTGAGGGGTGGGGGTGACTGTGGGTGGAGGTGTCTGACGGGGTTGGGGAGAGGAGGAGATTTTTTATTTGTTTACACTATTTATCCCGATTACTATCATGAATTAACATTACATCTTTTATCTATGTTCCTTTTTTAAATACAAAAATAAGTTTAGAATAAGCACCTAAATCTAAACGTCCCATTTGTCCTTTCCTATACCCATCCTACTAGATGGTCCGCTCCGGGTATATTACGCCCCCCAGTACTCTGCCCCGCTAGGTGTCCCACTGCACTTTGAATTTAATAGTCCCCAGATCGGCGAGAGCCCCAGCGGGGGCGGGCATCCCACTCTCCACCACCTAGGGAGGCGCTATACCGGAGATTTTGCTCAAGATATGTGTAGCCCATAGGCGGCAACAAATTTAAATCGCCAATGGTGGGGAACCTTTTGGCAAAATATGATAGTGAGCCATTCATAGATCATATCGATAAGAGTCCATTTTTCTTCTACGTTATGTTTTTAAAATATGTTATACTTATTAAAATATATATCATTTGAGAATGTGAACGATGAAGATACATATTGACAAAATATGCGAAAAACATTACACCAAACACCTTTAAAGTCCGCGGGCTTAGAGTCTATCATTTGAACATTCATGATAGAGTTATTTCAAGCAGTAAATGCTCAAATCAGTCAGCGAGATCTTTGCACAGCAGTCACGTGTGTATGGGCTCAAAGACACGTGCTCTTCCATGATTGAGAAATTTTGTTAGTGGTACAGCTATTGCTAACGCTATTGCTATTGCTATTGCTATTGCTAGGTCTAGGAAATGTTCAGGTTGTATATTTCACTTAGTTGAATATATTATTTTTGTTAAGGTTATTATTCTAAGAACTGTTTTGTTGTTTATCTAAATTGTATTGACTGATTGTAGTACTAATGTAATGTTTTATTGTAACTATGTCTAAATAAACTAAACTAAACTAAACTATTGCTAACGACGACCACTTCAGGACAGACTAATGTTAACGATTATGACATTCCCTTCAGTTACGCTCAAATGAGTGCGTCGTGATTTGATTTTGCGCACTCTGTCACAAGGCAGTCGAGCCCGACAACAACTTCCTCCAGTACCAGTCATCGGGCAAATTCAAGACCCAAACGCGTGCTATGTCCAAACTGCTGCACATGGATCACAGCAGGTAGGAAAGAGAGTTTTCCGCCTTTTCCCTCACACCTATTTTATTATTATTATTATTATTATTATTATTAGCACCGCGTCTTACTACCCGTTCGGGTTATACGCACTTAAAAGCTAATGGTTAATGGTAGGGTGATTGTGAGATGAAATGGAGGACCTACAGTTTAACGTGGAATCCGAACCACGGTGGAGGCCTGGCAACCACGGTGGAGGCCTGGCATTCCTCTCATTCACAAGATGTCTTGTCAGAGGTGAAGGAAGGGTTTGGTAATCAGATAAATCTGTGTCGGGACCGAGGATTGAACCCCGAGCCCCCGGCACAGAAGTTTGACACCTTACCCCTAGACCGCCAGGTCACCTTTTTATTATTAAATGCCGTGCTAGTAATTTTTTGACCGAGCTTAACGAGGTTATATTTTAACTCGACCACTAAGCATTTTGTCTGTCTGTCTGTCAGGATGTTTGTTTCACGATAACTGCCGAGTGCGTGGATCAATTTTAACAGCCGCTTCGGTGACCGCATAGTCTAGGCCGCTACTCTCGCGATAGACTAAACTACCTAAGATGGGAGGAGATCAATGTTTGATCCCAGTCGGGTGTACTGAGGGTGGTTTTTCCAAATTGGTTTTCCACTCTCCCTCCACGCAAATGTGGGTACAATTCCCATTAATTCAATCTTCCTAATACTATGCAGGTCCCGGATTTTGATAGAATGTCATCTTTTTTCTGGTTAGTCCCATAAAATGCTCATAACTACATACATAAAATCTGTTCGTGATCCCGTTGTGGTAGAAATTTATATTTTATAGTCAATTTTTTTGTTGTCATTTTGGAAGGTCATATGTTCTTGATTTGTGTCATGTTAGTGTCATTATTAGGTTTTTAAAGGATTTTAGTCATTTATAGGCATTTTCGAGTCATTTTAAGGCATTAATGTTGAATAAGTTTATTTTTAAATACTAACGATATCTTATAAACGGTCAAAAAAAAAATATCTACCAAACCGTTGTCTGAATGAGAAGATAATGTAGAGTGTTGACCATGAACTATCCTCTTTGCTTGTGTATCTGTAAGATCTGGAGAGGGTTGCGTTGGGAAGGGGTGGCTATCGCTTCTGAAGATGATATTTGCACATCTGTATCATATTCAGCACAATGAAAGCGTTTAGTTGATGAAGGCTTTTCATCGCATTTTACATTTATAAAGTGCCTGTTTGGTTTAATCGTGTGCATTTTTGTTACGAGTTTTAGGTCATTTTTATAAGTGCATTTTTGGGTAATCAAAATATGGGCCCTGGCAATAACTCATCATTATTGGACAATCGCTGGACGAGAAGTTCGAGGTTCGAACCTCGGCTGGACGCATTAATGGTTTTCTTCATGTGATTTATAATTGTGGTTTTGCCATCAACTCTCCTCACTAATACGGGTGCATTTCTTCTCAATTACCATCCTTATCTTTAACAATCAGATTGAACCGCTAATAGATATGTTAAACGTGTCGTAAAAAGGAATCTACAATGGGCATAATAGTACGGATGAACTCTATTAACGTTTCGAATTGAGAATATCTAACACACCACGGATTACGCGAGGGGAGGGTTCGGAAGAGGGGTATGGCGGGGGGCACTTTCTACATCAAGTACAGCTTTTGACAAAACAAAATACCACATATATAATTACCTGTGTTGAATGTACATCTCAACATAAACCATACAAAACAACTGTTACATCATTTTTATACAGGCTGTACATTGTTTGGGTGGATGGTATATAAAAAAATATTTTCCATGGTTTATTTACCATTCGCGTCTAATGTACCTGACGAGAGAGAGAGAGATTTGATAACAAGGATTTGAAGGGCGGATGGCAGGGAAAGTATGGGGGCGAGGGGTGGGGAGAGGGGGAAGTATTTTTTATTAATATTGAAATATTTAACCTGCACTTTACCCGCATCCGTGGACACGTGGACTAAACGTGAAGCTTGTCTAGTTTGATTTCCTGGGGAACGGGAGATCGTGGTTAGAATCCAGGCTGGGTGTTTTTATTTTTAAAAATATAGATTCTTCCTTTTCTTCCATCCAAATAAAGATGCAGTTAAGGATGTGGTATCGAAAGAAAAGTATCGATACTGTACTCGTTAAAAGTATCGAAAGAAAAATATCTATAACAGTAAGTATCGGTATCGAAATTTTGATCTGAAAAAAAAATTATCTAGTTGTAATAATTTTAACTTTTGCATCATAATTGTATTTTCATATTTATTTAAACATTGAAAATTATAACGGTTTTAAATATTTTAAAACAAATTTTTAAATATGCTTTTTCGGAAGGGGTAGTAGACGGGTCGCCACTCACCCGGTCAGGCATCAGGCTGTATTGATAAACTAAGATGAAAGAACAGTTATGAATAATTAAGATGAGCTAAAAGAGGATTAGTGCTGGAATTACTTCTTGCTTGTCATGCAGGAAATGAGTGAGAATTGTGAAATAGTGTCATTTATTCTTCCTCCACAGTCCACCATAGTAAACATTTAATCCCAACATAACAATAAAAATATTTATTCCGATACCGGAGTGTAAGTACTAATATCAGTAAAAGTATTGGGGGGAAAAGGTATCGAGTAAACACATACTAGTATCGAAAGGAAAATATATATATTAGTAAAGTATCATATCGTAAAAGTATCGGGGAAAAAAGGTATCGAGTAAACACATACTAGTATCGAAAGGAAAATGTATATATTAGTAAAGTATCGATAATTTTTTCACATCCCTAGATACAGTTATTTTCAAGTATTCCTTCCTCACCCTTATTCGATGGGTAATTAATTATATGTGGATATCCCGAACAAGTAGTAAGACACCTTGCAAGGAGTCACTTGATCCTCTTTGGGAACCACGCGTGATGATGACAGGGGGTCACGTTTTAATTTTATCTATATTATGTGAGATTTTTTTTAGTATATGAACATTTGACCCAAGATTATTATATTTTGTTTTTTTACTAACTAAAGCTAAACATTGACATATTAGCGCGTCGCAGACAGTTCTACACTAAGGTTGTAAGTCGAGCGAAGAAGAGAACCTTTTTTCCTGGTATATAGTTCGAAATAAATAATACTGTAGTTTTCTTTGGGTTGCATCATGTTCCAGAAGGGAGGAAGAGAGAAAGAGAAAGTGTTCTCGAAGTTTTTATGCACCACAAGTATTTGCATTAAGGGCGGGGGACAGTGAACAAAAGAACATCGATGTAAACAACATAAAAAATAAATAAATGATAACCCAGGTATGTGAGAAGATTTCCCAATGCACGTGGATGCATTGAGTTTAATATTCTGAAATTATTCGTTAATTTGAAATATGTTAGGGGTGGGAACTTTTGATTTGAATATTACAAAATGCATCACATTGTGCTTTATACATTTTGTTCTTGATAGTGATCTGTGATCAAGTATAGCTTGTACTCCATCTTTTTATTGCACTTCTTTTAAAGTCTAACTGTAAGATAAGTACTCTTGGCGGGTAGCTGAGTTTAATTCAATTGTCCGGCCCGACAGCGGCCGGCCTACCGCATGCCAGTGGAGCGTAGCCTGCCAGAACTGAGTGTCGCCACCAGGAACCATGGCGGACACATTATTGAATGACATGCCTCACTAAATGGTACGTTCTACTTGACTATAGAGTAGACGACACACATTTTTACACCCCAAGTCAAGGTCCCAGAAACAACTCCCTCAGACCGTTAACCCATCGCTTAGAGAAATCAGGCCCAATCACAAGGTGTAAGCTTTCCAGTCCTCGTCGCGTATCGTACCCGACACCCATAGATACACTCTCTAAGCAAGTTGTCTAAGATATATTGTTATTATTATTATTATTAGCACCGCGTCTTACTACCCGTTCGGGTTATACGCACTTACGCTAATGTGTAATGGTAGGGTGATTGTGAGATGAAATGGAGGACCTACAGTTTAACGTGGAATCCGGACCACGGTGGAGGCCTGGCATTCCCCACATTCACAAGATGTCTTGTCAGAGGTGAAGGAAGGGTTTGGTAATCAGATAAATCTGTGCCGGGACCGAGGATTGAACCCCGGCCGCCAGCAAAGAAGTCTTGACACCTTACCCCTAGACCGCCAGGTCACCATCTAAGATATAAAACTTTTTATCTTGTAAATAGTAATTAAACGCGTTTCTGTGCCCGCACGGTGTGAGGTGTCACTCTCACGATATACAAGTATGCCGAAGACGAGCAGATGGTGATTCGAATCCCGGTTAGGTGTACTGAGGGTTTTTTTTCCAGATCTTCCTCCACGCAAATGTAGGAACACTTCCTCTAAATCCAACCTTCCTCACCCCTAACACACTGGCGTAATTAGTACATACCCGTATAACCCAAACGGGAAGAAAGAGGTTGTACTTTAAAGCAACAATAGTAATCAATTATTACACAGATATCCTTAATACCCACACAGGGGGTCACGCAGTCCAAGATATCAGACTCTCAATAGACTCAAGTTCCTATGACTGGGAATGTCGAGACATAAATATCGGCCACTTGTACTAAGGGTGTTTTTTGATTAAATTTTTTTTATCAATGTGAATTTCACATCCTTTCTTCAAGCTAATGCGTGTGCATTTTCTCCAAATCAACCTCGCAATTCCTATTCATACCTATCCGTCAAACGCACAGTTACATTTTCTTAGTAAGCGCCTTATCTGACAGCTAGAAAAATTATTAGATTATTTTTATATATTCATACGTCAAGTCATGTGATCTTCAGCAGTCAAGTTTGAGAGATATTGCCACTGTTTTATAACATTTTTATAAACCGTAAATAAAATTACAGCAATGTTTATTGGAAAAAATAGTTTATCTTAAATTGCCCTTCCTATGAAAACTGGACTCTGCTATAAATATTATATTCCTCTAGCTCCTCGATTATGCGTCCGGCCGAGGCCAGACACCAGTTTATTGTTTGTTATTGGAAATGGTCCTTGGCCCTATCCAATTTTGTAACTTCACCCGAAGAAGACATTGGCCTCTAATATCGAGAAAACCTTACCGATTACAAAATAAAATCCCAATAAAAGTGATCGTCAAGAAACAAGAAGTAGTAAAGAGGAAATGTACGTTTATCTTTTTCTTTTGACGTTTTTACTCGTTTCCTTCGAAGAGAAAGAAACTTTTCGTTGGAGGGAAAAGAGAAACTTTCCTAGTCAAGCCAGTCCTAAACAAATAATAGATAAAAAGAATATACAGCTCGGTCGAAAAATATATCCTCTAAAGAAATAGGTAGGGCGGG
>CABEEJ010003219.1:0-56703 GCA_901482245.1 Timema douglasi
CTAGCTACAGCAGCGCAGCTCCGGTGAGGTGTTAGCACATGGTACTACTTGGAGTAGAGATTTGCCAAACCTCGAGATGTCCATCCCAATCTTAAAGTTAGAATAATTAATATATATAATAGCAATTTTAATGGTTAGTGAAACCCTGAATAAAACAGTTACAATAAAATGATAAAGAATATACTTAGCCAATGTGATAGTAATAGTCATATAAAATATAATTAATATGTATTAATATTCTTGGTGGTTGTTGCTTTTGAAAAAAAAATTATGTATAATATACGCTATGCTTATTATTACCCGTCCGAACAATACGGGTTATGGTAGGATTAATGAAAAATGTATCCGCATTTATGTGAATGGAGAGGCAGAAACCTTTTTGGAAATATGTAGTCAGTTCCTGCTGCCAAGATTGTCTATCCCCGGAAAAACATAATTATGAACCTGACATTAAGTTTGTGTGCCCACTGATAGTGTTTTATTTATGTAATTATAATATAGATAGATGTATGTATATTTATTTAATTATATATTAGAGTACTTTTTAATGATGTGTGTTGTTTATACCACGTTACCCACACAAGTGAGCATGTGGGAAAAGGCGTTAGTTTCATCTATCCTAGTTTTATGGTGACTGAGAGGTTGGGGCTTGAGTTCCTGTTGGGTGTGCATACTGTTCTCTTACTTTAGTTTAAATTATTTCCCAAGTGTTCACGCAAATGCGGGTACACTTACTAAGGAATCCTACCTCTTATAAATCCATCCCAAAATATAAATTTGTGTATATCGCTGTTGAGTAGAAAAAAACCCAATGTTTTAACATTGGTATGATATGACGCAGCTAAGTGTTTAGTCAGAACCCCAATATCGTAAAACAACCATTCCAACTTTGAATAATTCACATGCCAGCCTCAGTGGCTGCACGGTCTAATGCGCTGTCTCATGTTAGACTATAATGGTGAGGACTAAAGATCTGGTTCAATCTCACTCGAGTGCACTGAGGGTGGTTTCCTCTCTCTATCTATATCTCTCTCTCTCTCTCTCTCTCCACGCAAATGCGGACGCACTTCCTATAAATTACACCTACATCATCCCTAACCCATTAGCGTAGTTAGTAGCCTACATAGGTATTTAACCTGAACAGGTATTAAGACGCGGTGCTAAAAACTCCACATAATCAGTAGTCGAATGCTCTAAAGTCTTTGGTGACCCTTTCTCAATAAATTGGCCTGCCAATGATGGGAAGGCTGGGGATTGAATCCCAGTTGAGTATGCTGATAATGGTTTATCCTAAATTGTTTTCCACTCAACTTCCACACATAGGTGGGTACACTTTCTCTAAATTACAACCTACCTCATCCTTAGCACATTAGTGTAATTATGACACATTATGAGTATAACTCGAACAAGTGAATCAAGGTGACAAAGAAATGATATTAGTAAAATAATTAGGAAGTCACAAACATTGATCGCGTATGACAATAATAATCTTATTTATATTCTTAACCTTTTTATATTCAGATGTAAAACAAAAATAAAATATAATTAAAACAAATCAAATCACTATACAATAGATTAAAAAATAAACATTGATTAAATTAACATTATTCATGGTGTCCATAGCTGTCCTAATTTTTTTTTTAAATCTTTCATTACCATTTATTAAAGGAACTTAGATATATTTTTGGTCAAGACGATACAGTTTATCCTGATAAGCATGAATAGTTAATTTTGGGCTGTTTCGTATTAGAGCCAAAATGTACTTTTTCTCCAAGTTTCTCTAATTTCATTTAGATAGTGTACAATCAAAATACTTCTATCATTACTCTTATAAACAACAGCCAGTAAGTCATCGTTCTTTTAAAAGTAGTTTATTATTAATTATTATTATTTATTATTACTATTTTTATTATTATTTATTATTATTATTATCATCATCATCATCACCTCGTCTTACCACCTGTTCTGGTTATACACACTTAAACTAATGTGTAATGGTAGGGTGATTGTGAGATGAAATAGAGGACCTACAGTTTAACGTGGAATCCAAACAACAGTGGAGGCCTGGCATTCCACACATTCCCAAGTTGTGATTAATACATGTCTTGTCAGAAGAAGGGTTTGGCAATCAGATATATCTGTGCCTCGACTAAGGAGTGAACCTCAGAACCCCAGCACAGAAGTCTTGACACTTTACCTCTAGACAGTATTCTCTAATATATTGTTCAATTTCTTTAACATTATTATTATTAGCACCTCGTCTTACTACCCGTTCGGGTTATACGCTTTTACGTTAATGTGTAATGGTAGGGTGATTGTGAGATGAAATGAAGGACCTACAGTTTAACGTGGAATCCGAACCACGGTGGAGACCTGGCATTCCCCACATTCACAAGATGTCTTGTCAGAGGTGAAGGAAGGGTTTGGTAATAAGATAAATCTTTGCCGCGACCGAAGATTGAACTCCGGCCACCAGCACAGAAGTCTGACACCTTACCCCTAGACTGCCAGGTCACCTAATTTCTTTAACAAAATTCAAATATAATCATAAAAGTCTCATTCCCTTTTGAGTTAAAAAATAGAGAAATCCTAACATGATTGTGTGTCCTAAAATCCAAGTACTGTCATATAATACATTATATTATAAAACTGATATAGCTATCCAATTGGGTCTTGTTATAATAGCTCTGGTAATTTGCTGAAAAAATCATACTTGTTTAAATATTTATATAAAAACAGGATTAAAATAATTATTTACTTGTTATCAACAAGAAGAGCATTTTCCAATTTAAAAAGTCATCTTTTCTTATTTAGGAAAAACCACCCACAGTGCACCCTCTCCGTCCTCGGCAGTATAGCCTAACACGATACTAGCACATTAGACCATGCAGCCACCAAGGCGGGTAATTATACTCAAAGAGTTGTAAGTAAAAGGCTATCATCATAAATAGAAATATTAGTTGACCGCGGCATTCCCTTCTCCCCTTTGAATCATTGCCAAAGTTTCTGCACCTGTTGTATTTTTTTAATAAGAAAGTTGCTCAAAGAGACAGGGAGAATGTGGTGGGGGATCCTTTATGTTAGTATTGCCCTGGCAGAAAACTGCTGAACTACAGCAATATTTTATGTTGGGCCTACAAGAAGGTAATTTTTGTGATTACAGTAAAAAATATGTGATTTTTAAAATCTCATTAAAAAAAATTTAAATAACAATTTTTTATATAAATTGTTTTGATTGTTTTTATTTACTTCAAAATTTAATGTAAGGCTTATTATTTGAATTTTCATTGAATTTTAATTTATGGCTAGCTATAAATATTTTTAATTTTGTCTCAATATTGTTAAGTTTTATAAATATCGAAGAAAATAAATAAAAAACATAGCTAGTGAATTGGTATTATAGTTTTTGAAATATTTGTTCCTTCATATTAACTTATAGTTTCAATACGGACAATTTATCTCCCACCGAATCTTAAATCAAGGGGAAGTATTGTAACTATTCTCATTATTATAATTAATATTTTTTTCCAAAATTAAATATTTATTTTTATTTTCAATATATAATTTTCTATCCATCTATCAGACATTTATTTAATTAAATTTGAATAGTTTTGAAATCATTCTATTTGGTAATCACACTGCACTGGCTTGTTTCATTTGGTTCTAACTTTTACAGTGTCATCTTTTGGAAACTTACCATTGTGACGTATCCTCCTTTGTTCGAAGAGGAAGTTCTCACACAAGGGATGATCGTTTACTCTTGGCTAAAATTTTTATTCGTGTGGACGGTCTTTGTACAATCCAGGGTTATTAATGTAATCCTGATACAATTCACATTTATTATGTATTTAAAGGAGTTTATTTGAACTTATTTAGCACCGTGTCTTACTACTCGTTTGGGTTACAAGCTTAAGGGTTAGGAATTGGGAAGGTTGATTTTAAAGGAAGTGAACCCGCATTTGTGTGGAGGAAGAGTGGACAAGCATTCAGGAAAAACCATCCCAGTTCACCCGACCAAGATTCGAGCCTCTATCTCTTCGTCATCGGCAGTCTAGCTCAACACGAAACTACTGTGTTAAATAACTACGATACCAAGGCGGGATAAAGGATAGTTACACAGTTTTCAGATATTGTCATAATAAAATAATCTAAATTCAAAGTGTTTTAATGTAGAAAATATATATTTAAATATCCAGAAATCTAAGTCTCAGAAGATGGTCACTGCAAAAGTTAATTAAAATCTATTTCTCAGGAGAACATGGTGGTGACCAATGTAATAGTTAATTAGTTATAATTTCTTCAATAATATACAAAAGTCACCAAGCAATAGCTATATTCACCATAAATAGCAGAAAATTGTGGGGCATGTACTCCATAATTTAGTAAGTTTCAGTTAGGACATATTTTGAATAGAAATAATAATTACAAACAAACTTATTTCAAAATGTTACCCACATGTTAGTTGAAAAAAAGATTTTCTTCCCTGAGTTCCTTCTTTTAATTCATATTTTTATGTATAATAGTGACTGCTTGTGAATAACAACTACAGAAAACCAAAGAAATGTAAGAGAACTTTCAAACATGGGAGAACTTACAGGAACTATGAAATATAAACACATGGCATCATGACTGGTGCCGTTGCCTATTCACAGCATTGCTGCATGATGCCAGTTAAAACGCCCATATTTCAGAATATAATTTTTTTTAAATGTTTGATTACATCATTCTACACAGCAGGAACTAATCAAGGATTACTTGGAAGGGATCCAACCTAATTAACTTTAATATTTAAACAAATTTAAAAAAACAAACAATTAGAGTTGTTGCAAAAATGCAACTACTCCAGTCAGAGGTTAAATAGTACTTATTTATAAGAACTAAGACAAGACAATCCTACACCACGATAAAGGATGGTGTAATCAGAGAAAACTTTTCAAAATGTGACTGCCAATAATTGATTTATGTGTATTTGATTTATATTATGATAAAGGAACAGTTATAAAAATCAAAAACAAATGTTTAACTTTGTTAGGAATAATAGTGATGAATAAATAAGGAGAAAAGAAGTTTAATTGTTTATATCAAAACCTAGTCCAACTATCTTCAAAAGTTGCTTATTTTCCCTATTACTTATATTTCATTATTGTGCAGTGTTTCCACACAGTTTTCCCATAGTATTTCTAGGTCATTAAGCTAGCTTCTTACTAATAACAAATTTAAAGTATTGTTAGTGACTCTTGGGTTTTATTTGTAAAACTCTAAAAACATAACATAGGATGTTTACAAGGATGACCATCAATGAAAGTCCCTGGCGAATGTATTTTAGGATATATAGTTAATTTAGGAGCCATGATAATTAAAAAATACTGAAATAATTTTAAAAAGTAGACCAGTGTCTTGAAATGCTTAGCCAAAGGCAGCCCTATTGTAACTATGAAGAAAATACTTTTCTAAGGAATGTTTTTATTTGAAATATTTACTAATCAATAAAATGAAACTATAATTCATTAATAGTTAAATTGACTACTAACCAAAATGGCGATTGAACACACCCATGATGGCTGTCTCTTCAACCACCCTAAGGTCACAGAGCAGGGCAAGTTCCAAGCCACCAGCGACTGCATAGCCACTGATGGCTGCTACGAGGGGCTTCTTGATAAACCTCTTTGTAGGACCCTTGAAAGGTTAGACAAAAATGCTAATTATATTCATGTGTCAATGCCTGTGTTGATTCGTTTTAGCAGAACTGATGTTCTTATGTGCATAAGATAACAAAACAAAAAAATACCATTCATAATTCACTCTTCTTCTTTTTTTTCTTGGACTAGTATTACCAGATATTCTCATTTAATTATACATTTGAGGTAGGGATGAGAAAGGTAGAATTTGGAGGAAATCGACCCACATTTATGTGGAAGGAGAGTGGAGTATTTAGGGAAAAAATACCCTCAGTTCAATTAGGCGAGATTCAAACCCTTAAATCCTTAGTTTGTACACCTACCAAAGCAGATATCATTACTAGCAGCGGTGTCTCACATATATAAACCCCTGAATACAGAATACTTTGGTTAGAATTATATAATATTTAAGTGTTACATAGTTAAGTAACCTCTAAATCTGTTAAATAGTTAAAAAAAAACTAATATACACGTTCTTCTATTATAATTACAATTTTATTGGTATAGTATATGGCAAGTGTGTCATGTAAGAGCACTGATGAGTTCTTGCTTACAGTTTGACAACAGGATGTGTGCAGTGGGAAAATTATCTCCATTTGTAACGCTAATGCATATGCCCCCAATAAAATAGTGTATATCTTAAGGTATATTTAACCTGGAAATGTGCACATCTATTTTTGTGAACATTTGTGAATTTCGAAAAATTCATATCTTATATTTTCCTTAGCACAACCCTCAAACCACTTTAGCCAATCTAAACAAACTGGGAAGTTTGTATGGTTGTTCGACAGATAAGCAAGGTAGTATATGTGTTGGATGTTGTAGCGTTAGCTACAATAGCTACAGCAAATGTTGAACTCACCAAGCTCCTGCCCAATTTTGCAAGAGAGTTTTGGCATGTGTTGACTGGATACAACATAAAGACGGATTGAAGGTCCTCAGTATTGCTCACCGACTAAGCAACCCCTAGTGGTGAGTCAGGAAAACTAGACCCCCTGACGCCTTCCAGATACCTTGATTATTTTTCCTTGCCTTATATGGAGATGTTTTGGAATCTAAGCTCCTCATTGGTCCTTCCTAACTTACGTGAGGAGGGGTAGTTTGGAATGTTCGGGCACACTTGGCGCTGCATGACAAGGGTCTGCACCAGTGTGTTCTGGTATGACCATTACTTATTTCCAAATTTCTCTTTTGGACTTAAAATAACTTATATTGATTTATTTATTTGTATTCAAAATTCATTCTTGATTTTAAACGCTTTACCCTTTTGATCATTTTATATGTACAGTAGATTCTCGAAAACTCGACCTCATGTGGAGTGAGATGGTGTCAAGTTATTGAAATGTCGAGTTTCACAAATGAACGTGCATAAGATGCCTGTTTATTATCTCATGTTTACTAAACAAGGATGAATCACAGTACCGTGTAAAATATTATAGGTACAGTTTCACTGTACTGTAGTATTGTACCATACAGTAACAGTAATATATACAGTGTATATATACAGTGTGTGTATATACACACTGTATATATACAGTGTGTGTATATACACACTGTATATATACAGTGTGTATATATACAGTGTGTATATATACAGTGTATATATATATATATATATATATATATATATACACAGTACAATATATTATGTTTTAATATAATGGTGTATATGCATGCGTGTAATATACAGAAATGGAGTACAGTACTGTACATATAATATTGTATTGATTCAAATAAAACGTTATTGAATTGGAAAACTAACAAACACAGCAGTTGTTAAAAAACACCACCGCACGACTGTTCCACTCTAGATACACAAACAAACTGAGAGGTTATACAGTTTAATGACCTTGGATTGTGATGACTGGCACCAAAAACTGTGTGCACATGCACGTGTTGAGTTACACAGAATGTTGAGTTTCTGAGATTGGATTAATGTTGTTAAATTTAATTATATAAATATTTAACTTAAATTTTGTTTAATTTCATTTATATAACAAATTTTGGTACTTTAAATAATCTTTATTGCTCTTAGGTTTTAAAGATGTTTTGTTTATATGTAAATTCAACTAAGTCCTTGAGAATGGATACAATTGTACACTATAGTTGTTGATAAATTTAAATAAATTAAATATATTTTTGTGGTTTCTTTTATATAACTATTGCTTATAACATTAATCTTTCTTAAACTTCATTTTGATCATTTCTTGTTTTAAATTTAACCAAGCCTATGGGGCTAGATAACTAGGTACTTATCTGTATAACCAAATTCGATGTGGTTTATTTAACTTATTTGTTTTTTGCTTTATTTCTGAATTGTGTGGCTATGCTAGAACCACGTTCACTAGATGAACAGACTATGAAGTTATATGGTTTTCCTTAGTAAATATATAAATTATTGTTGTCTTATTAGATAAAATTTTATTGTGCCACTAAATTGTTATCTTGGTTTTTATTTTGGTACAATGTCACCTATCAGATGTTTTGAAATATATAATGGGTTGAAACAAGGAGATGCACTTTCCGAACCCTTACATTTTAATCTAGCCTTTTGAGTATGCTGTTAGGGTAATTCAAGAGAGTAGGGAAGGCTTTACATTAAAAGGTATAATGCAGCTATTAGGATACACAGATGATTTAACTTTATTAAATCATAGCTTTTGAAAGAAATGAAGAAATTTTATTGGAGGCTATTGGAGTGCAGTAATGAACTTTTGGGTTCCTAATGATAAAGATTAAGGAAAGCTGAAAATTTCAGGATCGGCTCAGAATTATATGCTTAACAACATATCAAAAGTCCCCAAAAATCTGAGGCTTGGCTTTTATGGCAGAAGACCCCAAATTTCAAAAAGTCCATAAGTACTAATAAATTGTTTTAAGGAGGCTTGGCCTTTAAGGTAAAAGACCCAAAAGTTTAAAAAATGCACTAGTAAATTAGCTTCCAAGGCATAAATAAAAATTAGTTTCACTCATGTACCAGTTAAATTCATCCTCAAGTGAATTCCTTTAAAGTTAACACACACAATTCTATCCACTTATTAATAAATTTAATCTCAGAGTTTATTTTTCAAAATATATTAATTAGGTCGTCCATGTTTTCTTCACTATCCATAGTGATAGACGGAGAAGGGGAGTTGCTGCACACTTATCCAGAACAGTGACACATTGTAGAACACGCCAGCCCACTCTTCTTAGATTCACAGTTGCAGCCACAACAGATAAGATGCAAGAGCAATAGCCTCAGTTTAATACTATATTTACCTTTCCAATAAGCTGCCAGTCCTAGTTTGCTGGTGTGAGCCGATTATCTAACCACTGTTGCACCTGAAGATACACTCTAAGTGAATGTTGACGTGCAGCAGCACTGGTAGGTGGAAGCATGGCGATGTAGAAAGTAGCAGTGACAGGCTGATGAGCTACAGTTTAGACATATATTTTGTAACGCAGCTCATCTAGGGAGTTGAAGTTTTCTTTTTTGTACAGAGACAAAATAAAAAGTTCTCCCGCTGAAGCTACTTCATCAGGTATGGCAGAAGGATCATTGATAATTAGCATTTTCCTGGACAGCTCTTTATCATTTTGGAGGAGGTTAAAAGCCATTTTATTTTCTGAAAAGGGCAGATGTCATATCACAACCTGTCATTGCATGAGTAAACAGGATGGTGTTTTTACCGGACCTAGAGCATCTCGGAGCGCCATGATATTGTTAATTTTATCAAGTTTGCCAGTTTTTCTAGGAATTAGGCGAGAGAGTTTACTGCTTGAAGCTAGAATAGTAAGGATATCTGTATCAGTTGCTATTACTGTCACATGTTGCCCAGCTGATAACTCAATGGCTGTCTAAACAATAAGACAATCTGCATCTCCGCTTGCTAAATAGACCAAGATACCCCAATTCCATAGGATGGGTGTTAGAAGTTTGATAAAATGTGATTTGTTTTTGCAATTTGCTAGAAACTCTTCCTGAGAGGATGTGGCGACCATGTCAAGATCTATTGCTAAATCTATTGAGTTTTTTTTGCTGCTCTGGCACTTCTGCTCCTCCGCTTTAGTGTTCGCTGGACCCTCATACCCATCAAACAGTAATGATGATGAACATTTAAAATGTTTCATCATATAAGATGAGTATGCCATGCAAATAATCCTGTAAGTCGCTGGTCTCGGCCAAATAATGATATGAAAATGGTACCCACCATCTACAACAAACACTGTCTTTTGGTGCATTTTCTTTGCAAGGAGAAACCGATTCTAAGGCTTCGGTAGGGGTTGATTTCCTCGTCTTCATCGATATTTCGTCAAAGACATATATCTGGGTGCTAGTTCATATTAAAAGAACTGCATTATTCAGGTCCAGATGGGAATACACACACAATACGATTAAATATACGTTGTTTATGCACTTGTACAGTGTTATTCATGGCAGATAAAGGTCCTGTCCTTGCGCTTGAGCTTTGTAGCTTCGAAAGTGCCAGCGTTCATATTTTTCATGCATTCTGAACCTATTTCCAGAGCTTTGACACAGTTAACAAATTTGTCTCCTGCGAGACCAGTCGACAAGCTGATTAACTCAGTTGATGAACAATAGGCAAATGGTCGATAGACATCAAACCTAGAGTAAAATGTTTGTCTGTCACGATCATTCTTAGAGTGCCAGCTTGAGCGAAGCTCCACATGTTGTTTGTAGGTGATATTTCGGGTCCCACAAAAATTATTCAGAGCACTGCAGATAGGTACACTCTGGGGGATTGCAAGAATCCACTTCGCAAGGGAGCTGTCATTGATGAAGCTTTTAAGTCCCTTTGCAAACAAAACACTAATCCCTTCTTTTAATGAACAATGACACCATAACTACAAAATTCAAAATTACAACTGAATGTGCAAGCCGGTTTAGTGAGCTGACCTCTTTCGCCTCGTTGTGTAGTTACTTTGCTAAAGGAGGGGTAAAAGGGAGGGAAAGAGCAGCCCCCAATAATGTTGGTGTACTATTTTTAGTTTATTTGCACCGCGTCTGACTACCCATTCAGGTATGCATTCAAGTGTATTAATAAGATTAAGAGATTCACAAGATATCTCTAACATATCCAGGATATCATTTCGGGGAAAGAGGATGGAGGTCACAAATTTATTAAGAGCTAGAAGAGGATGGGGCTAAGGAGGACTTAGGGGACTTTTAATATGTTGTAAAGCATATAATTCTGAGTCAATCCCGAAATTTTCTGCGTTCTTATAATTGTTCCTGCTTTAAAATAATTTTTAAGTATGTATAAACTTTTTGAACTTTGTGGTCTTATACAAAAAAAAGCCAAGCCTCAAACTTTTGATATGTTGCTAAGCATGCAAATCTGACTTGATCCTTAAATTTTCAGCTTTCTCTGAATTTTGTTCAGGATTACTTGTTTTTTTTCGACAATATTCCTGGACTAATCCATTTCCACTTAGTATGTATATATTCTAAAAAAGGTGCTAAATATGTTAGCCAAATACATGATAATACATGTGTCTATAATACAGAACCAAAACTAAATGTTTATTAAAATATTGTATAATTTAAAACTTGTTAAAGACACTATTATTTAACAAGTATTATATGTGGACAGTTTGTTTTATGTAAGTTTATTTAAAACTATGATAAGTGAGTTTAATAAATAAATCAACTTGTTGTGTTATTGAATTTGTTCTCAATAATTGGCACACTTAGCTTGGTGTTTTCATAAAGCAGGCCCTTGATCGTAAAACCCACCATTCATTGGCCAGTGTTTCAATGTGAGGTAGGGGGAGTGTTGCAACCCCCTAGACATTGAGCAATGTCATTTTAACCTCTCTAGTTTAGATTGATATTTTCAAGCAGCAGCAAATGCCTAGAACTTTATAAGCTGGTAGGCAGAGCCTCTGGAAAAAAAAATTACTCAAAACCCAAAATATTCTTGTAAAATAACAATTAATATTAGTTTTCTTACTAATTATTTATATTTTTTGTACAAACAATTTAACAATTAAAATATAGTTTTCACAGATGACAATGGATTTAGTTAAATAGTACATATGGTTGATTAAAAGTATGCGTTGCAGGACTAGCATATCCAAAGAATATGCCATGATAAATAGTGATAAAATAACTCTTAAAGATAAGATAAAAATTTGGCTTGGCCTTGATCAGCCAAATTTTATAATTATTGTAATTGTAATTATTGTAGGCCTAATTGTAATTATTGTTTGTAATTAATGCAAACAAAATTTCAACATGACTATACATCATGAATGAATATGCATAGCTATGTAGATGTAGTTCCATTAATTCTGTGTCGTGTTTTCATTGTATATTGTTTTGTAACTAACTAAACAAACAGACAAAACATTACTAGTCAGAATGCTTACAATGAGCACAAGAATTCATATTTTCACAAGAATGCAATTGTTGAATTTACAATGCTACGGCTGGTAAGAGATGTACAGTTGTACACAGCTGGAAAATGTATATCAACAGTCTATCCAAGAGAAGTTTTTTATTTATTTTATATTTATACATTTGTAGCCTATGTATAGTCACCTTTTCTTACTGTAGCGTGTCAACCAAATGGTTGAACAGCTACAAGAAAAATATTTAATATTTTTGGGATTTTATGCGAGACAGAAATTAAATCAGTATATTTAATTTAATATGTTTCTAAAGTTAGATCTTCTGATCTACGGAAGTTACCTATCATCTAAACCTCCTAACACGTGGTTGATCAAATATATTAGCTTTTGATAATTACAGTGTTAAATATCAAAGAAGAAGGCTAATATTATTGTGTTTATGAACTAAAGAACTTTAACACTTCGCTATTCCTGGTGCATAATAATTCATAAACGGGAGTTCTACAGCCACGTGGTGTACACACACGAAAAATGTTAAAAAATATGTCTATATCCTTATTTCTCATAAAAAACAATAGTAGATATTAAATAAGTGAAATTAATACAGATATATTATGCTATAATATATTTATGAACAAGCTCACCCCAGCCAGATGTCTGCAGATATCATTCTTTTAAAAAACACGAGGTTTTCAACCATGGCCGATCCTGCACGTGCGCGCTGGTTGAAATCATTTGGAGAAGAGAACGAGGTCAAGGTTCGACGCCTACAGCTGTTACGCGCACAGAGACCCTGGTGGTCACTATAGAAACCTTGGACAGTGTTCATTTGTTTTTCTTTTCTCCCCACGTTTATTATCCTTTATTTCTGTCTGTTCTTACATTCTTATTTTACATTTCCTTTTTAACCTTGTCCTAGCCAGGGTTGGTATATATATAGGCCGTCCAGAGATAGTTTTTCGTAGAATAATTCAACGACGAGTCGAGACTACAAGGAGTATTCGCCGCCCGGCGCCGACACTGTTGACCATGGAGACTGCGGCGTTAGATTCGGTACAATAAATCCACGACGAGTCGAGACTACAAGGAGTATTCGTCGCCCGGCGCCGACACTGTTGATCATGGGGACTGCGGCGTCAGATTCGCTACAATAATTCCACGACTAGTCTAGACTACAACGAGCATTCGCCGCCCAGCGCCGACACTATAGACCATGCAGACTGCGGCGTCAGGACTACACGGAGTATTCGCCGTCACGAAGGACCATGGCGACTGCGGCGTCAGATTCGCTACCTTCAGCCGTGACATCGGGATAAGGGGTCGCCCTACTCAACTCACCGTGGATATGAACGACGCGTCCAGCTGTAATGGTATCCTGTCGCTGTGGCCAAGTCCTTGCTACTAGGACTTTGTAAAGTAATGTAACATATTCATCTTTCTTGTTATATGTCTTTTTATTTTATGAGAAGTCTCGTTTGTTTTCCAGAAGAATAGTTTTGTTTAGTAATTTCTAACTTGAGCATAGATGTTAGCTTAAATGACATGTGTGTCACATGGGACTGTTCTTACATTAAGAAAGTTAGTGTTGAGACAGATGTTCGCTAAGATTATTTGTGTGTCACATTGCACTGTTCTTACATTAAAGCCTCTGGCTAAGAATGTTAGTTTAGAGACAGATGTTTGCTAAGATTATTTATGTGTCACATGGCACTGTTCTTACATTAAGAATGTTGGTATAGAGACTTAGTCTGAGTCACGAGTTCATTACTCTCTAGTTCCGAATTTAGTCATGACGTCCTAAACGTCATGAACATTAGTTTTTTATATTGGGGGGCTACTACCAGGATGTCTGTTTACTTTATAAACAAATTTAGAACTTTATGTAACTGTAGTTGAAAACTGTGAATTAACTCAGTATTGGCTTAATGGTGCTACCCTAGGAAATTGCCTTAGATTCATTGTGGGGTCCGCGCTAATTGTTCTATTTTTATATTAGCCTATGATTAGGTTTTGATTTAGCATAGAAATTTATAGTTATCAATGTACTATATTATGCTGGCAGTACCATAAGGGAATAAGACCAGCAGTAGTACTTTTGTGACACCTGTTTCCTAGCCTCCAATCAGCTGATGATATCAGCTGTGTATTCATCATGTTTTATGGATACCTATTAACTAACAAAATCTACCAAGTGAGACTGTGTAAATGTTACATTCTTTATTTACTCTTTGCTATTTGTTCAATCTTGTGAAACCTGTATTTATGAGAATTTATCTTTGTTTACTATAATAAATATAGGTGTTAAAAAGACTCCGTATTTCTGTATTTCTATATTTCTATACATATATTAAATGAACCCAGTAGGGGACGGTTCATTACAAATAACCATCAAGAAGGCCTTTTATCCTAGCAAAACACTACTATATAGTAATATTATGGTAGGGAAGAAGGCATTTCAAAAGGCTATATGAAATAAAATCAAACTATGTGTGCTATACTGGCTTAGTTAAACTTGATAGGAGGTGTGTATCATTATGTAATATATATGGCTTAATCAAACTATATATATTTACAAAATATTCTTAGTTACAAACATGATTGTATAAACACCTTAGTTTTTCCAGTAGAAAACTACTTCCTCTAGCAATAAAGTACAACCCACTTGGGTGGCCACATGGTTTAGGTTGCTACTCTCGCAGATTAGACCTTCGATGATGGGGAGATATAGGTTAAAATCTCGAACAGGTGTTCTTAGAGTATTTTTTTCAAAATTGTTTTCCATTTTGTCTTCACAAAGATATGGCTACACTACTGTTAAATATCCTTCCTAATGCCTAAAACAACTAGGCCTAGCGCAATTAGTATGCTACATAAGTGTATAGGTAGCCTAGACAAGAGTGTGTATGTATGTATATATATAATTATGGTGAGCTATAAATCACAAACAGCTTGCATGCTTTTAACAAATAAGATCACACTAGCCTATGGGCCAACAGAGATTCAAATTGATTCTTTCGATGGTTTAACATCTTAAAGAGTTCTTAGCCATAATCAAGGTCTGTAATCTTAGTAACTTATCACAATAATATAACATAACATGGATCATATCATTTTATTAATACATCTTACCATGAGTCCTTCCCCCTCTTTGATATTGAACTCCAAGTTAAACTTTTCATCCTGCTCAGCTAGTTCCTCCAAGTCAACTCCTGTGCAAAAGTTACCACCTTTCCCATGTAGCACACCGGCATAAACAGACTTATCATCCTCAAAATCGCGAATAGCTTTCGACAGTTGTTCTGCTGTATGTTTATTGACACAGTTTTTCTTGTTTGGCCTATTAATGCCTATTGTTGTGATTGGGCCCAGTTTTTCTACAATGATGTTATCTAGAAACATTAATATCAATAATATGAAAAGTGGTTGAACAAGCAGTTAAAAAATGGTAGACCCAACTCAAAGCAGAAATACTATAACTATAAATATTGGACTAATCTCCACATTGATGGTCAGAAATGCACTTTTTTTTTAAATATATAAATCATTGTTAGGTTTTACAAAAACTATAACAAATCATAAATCACATATGAAACCAAGATATACAATTAGTCGTGCCGGGATCACAATCAATTTAAGGTTCACTTAATGGTCACACAGTATAATGGAACTTATGTTTTTAAAAGGAAGGTCTATCATGATGCAGTTAACTTAACATTACCTTAACGTAATAGTTGTCCAGGGGAGAACTTTCATGTTATATAAAAGTTAAATGAGGTGTAATGTGTGTTGTAGCAAGCCAATCATTTTGTGAGCAATATCAATAGGATTATTTAGTATTTAAATTGTTTGTTTAGAATACACGCGACTTCTTCAATATAGTTTGTCTGCATCTCACGAATTCTAAAACATTGTAGCTTCCTTTTATACCTTATTTTGTATCGCCAGTAAGCTTCTATTGCAAGTTCTTACAGTCTAATCAGCCCTAAATGCTTAGGTTATAATTCGATGAACTTTTTTTTTTTGCATGAATAGGTCCTGTCTTTAAATTCAGAACAGTACTAGGGGGGGGGTACAGGAAGAAAAGTTGAGTGTGGGTCTAGTAAAATTATTTGATTAGGTGGCTTAGTAATTTATTAAATATTAAAGGTAGCCAAACCAAACTGATATCATTTTATAGCTGAAGGAATAAAGATTTGCCATTAACTTTCAGATAGTGCTCCGCGCCACGCCATTGTGTGTATGATCCATCGGGCCAAAGAAACTTCTGAGTATAGCTTCACTCTCTGCCGTGGTACGACGCTCGTTTTTGTATCAATCAACAGCTTTCATCGAGATCTATTAATTTAACTAATAATACTTTAATTTCATTAAAATGTTGGTTAAGAAACTGTGGATTGAAGTTAATTTTTTTTATAAATTTCACAATGTGTGCCTGTACTAGTCGGAATGCCAGCCAGAAATATTCTGAGTGTATATGACAGGAAATTGAGCAGTTCATCAGCTATCCAATAATACCCCAATATCTGGGTCGGAACAAATGAAGTACCTATGGAAACAGCGCAGCGTGGCTGACGGTGCCAGCACTTCGGCGACACAAGAACCCATGAATGTAAATTATATAGGGCCTAAGTGAATACGCCACCACTTCGGAAAATGGATTAGACAAAATGGATATGGATTTTGGAAGATGTTAGGGTGACCTCGCTAGGTAAACCATATATTCATAAGAGTCCTAAGGCCTATTGCAAGTACTTGAAGCCTAGTTAGCTCTAAAATGCTTAAGTTTCATTTAAGTTTTTATGTGAGCAATATATTTTCAAACAGTTGAAATCTATTTTTTTTTCTCCAGTTGTGAATCCTGATCACACTATACAGGTTACTTTACATTAGACCTAATGCCGGGGTCACGATCAACTTAACGTTAACTTAACATAACTTAACGGACCTCCTTGTGAGTTTAAATGGAAGCGATCACGATGCACTTAACTTAATGTTGACTTGCAGTTAACTTAACGTAAGAGATGTCTTGGGAAGTCTTTTACTTTACTTTAAGTTACTTGAAGGGTATCACATGATCTAGCTAGCCAATCATTATGAGAGTGACCTCAACAGGGCTATTTAGTAGTTAATAATATCATATTTAGCACCATGTCCGTTACTCGTTCGGGTTATACGCTTTAAGTACTAATTACTCTAATGGATTAGGAATTGGGAAGGTTGAATTAGAGGAAGTGAACCCGCATTTGCGTGGAGGGAGGGTGGAAAACCATTTAGGAAAAACCACCCCCAGTTCACCCGACCGAGATTCGGACCTTGATCTCCCCGTCCTCAGCAGTAGAGCTCAACACTACAAGCACCGTTTGCCAACTACGCCACCGAGGCGGGTATTATTTAGTAATTCAGTTGTTGGTATTATGACCAATGTTTACTCTTTAGCGTAAGTTCTAGTGATCAGACATTGAAACAAAATAATTAAACTAAAATAGGGAACTAAATTTATCAAAAAAGTTTAATAATAGATATTTATTATGTTGATTGAAAACTGTAAACATTCACAGATCACTACAAATAGTACAAAACCACAAATCATACTCGAGAAAGCATGTTTGGCTCGAGTTGTTACGTTAAGTTAAGTGAATCGTGATCACACATAAGTTAAGTTAACACTCAGTTGATCATGATCCCGGCATAAGTGAATATTGTTGATCGTGATTCCTTCATCAAGGTGACAAGAGAATGAGTTGATCTGCCACTTTCTATTAGTTCTCATTAATAAATAACGATTATAAAAGAATAATTTAACCATTATTATTAAACTTATGTTAAAAATAGGTTATTTTTCTATAATTACACAAAACAATTTATTGTAAATTTAACTTTGAATTAATAATATTCTCCTGTTCACAACAATAAAAGGGTTTGATGATAAAATGTACCTTTAACAAACCATTCAAGTTAATTGCATTTAAGTGAAAATACTTTTGAAAAGTCTGCAGTGTATTATTATTTACATGTCTCAGTAATATGGCCGTGTACATTAGTTCACAATTAGTTCTGGTGCAGTAGAGAAGTTTCCAATGTGAAGCTTGCATTGTTACAGTATGTTGGGCGAATTTTTTAACTCTAATTTTAATTAATCAACACAGCTTAATTTTATATGTAAATGCCTTCAATCATAGATTTGCCTTAAACAAGATATGATTTACGTGCTGAAAAGCTCCACATTCATTATCGTTGGTAAATTATCAATGACAATAGAGTATTACCACATATGATACTAATACTGGACAGTAGACTTCTCTTCGTGCGAAAAAGAGAGCGTGCTGCCTCACACGGCATGGTGTTGCGATCCGTATGAATTAATGTAGCTGGTTGATGATTTAAAACTTCTGTTTTGGTGAGAAATTGTTATCACTATCGCAAATAATATGACCAGTGGTATATCTGCAATTTGTAATTACTACAACCACATCAGATGATTAAGATTCTTATCCGTTGTAAATAATAACACATATTTTAATATATCGTTCATTGTTTGTATTAAACGTGTATTTATTAGATACCTATAATAAAATTAGAGATCCAGTTCAATTTGTTTTAGAATATTTTTGGATTAGAAGTAAGTAATGTAAAAACATATTTATGTTTTAGAAATAGGCTGTAAAACTATTATTAAGTGAATTATTAATATTAATTGTACCTAATAATTATTCAATTTCAATTTCAATTTCCTTTATTATAGTGCTTGCCAACAGTCGTGAGACCTATAACAGGCCAGCACTGAAAAGTACACACGTACATACCTTATAATACATATATTTACACAAGAAAAAATGATAGACAAAAAATGGCTAAATAATGTTATATACTGATGAATAGTTACGAGATAAAAAGTAGTTAATAATAATAAGAATAAAAAGTAACATTAAAAACAAATAACTAAATAGTAATCAGTAACATAATGCAAAAAATATATCAGAATATTGTAAGTTTAAATAATATAGGCAGAACCTCTACATGATAAATTATTGAAATGGGACATCCTTAAATAACTCTCTGAGTTTAGCTTTCCTTTTATGATAAAAGTCAAATTCGACAAATCTAGAATTGGCGCTATGGATACAACGACCTATAGGGCTCGTCTTATAAGAGCTATCGAGAAAAAATAATTTAGGATTACGAGAAGCCCGAGAAGGGATATGAACGCCTACATGATCAAGGGCAAATTTGCAATAAATATTGTTATTGAAAATATTAAAAACAAAAAGGGCATCACAATAAAGTCTACGCGAGAAGAGAGTTTGGAGCCCTAAGAGGTTTCGAATTCTGTCATAATCATAATAAATCCGGTTACTAAAGAATTTATCATAGCATGCAGCAACAAATTTTCTTTGAATGTTTTCTAACCTAAGAGAGTCAGTTAAGGTAATGGAATTCCAAGCAACAGTGGCATATTCTAACTTAGATCTAACCAGGGCGTAATACAGACATAAAAAACAGTCAACTTTCTTAAATGATATAGTAATAAATTTAATAAGCCCAAGTAATTTCAATGACTGGGAAATGACATGGTCAACATGATAGTGGAAATAAAGTTTGTTATCCAGGAGGACACCAAGATCATTAATACAAAGTGTACGAACTATGTTATCACTGCCCAATTTATAAGTAAAAAAGAAAGGATTAGTTTTCCTAGTAAAAGATATAGATTTGGTCTTAGATTTATTGATAGACATTCCATTTTCCAAAGACCATTGTAAAATACCATTTACATCATTTTGTAAATCTATACAATCTGCTATTGATTTGATAGTTTTAAATAATTTTACATCATCAGCAAAGAGTAAATAACTAGACGAGTTCAAATATTTACCAATGTCATCAATAAACACATTAAAGAGAAGAGGACCTAAATTAGAACCCTGTGGTATGCCACAGGGGGCTAAAAATGTTTTTGAGGTATGTGAATCAATTTTAATAATGAATGATCTTTCATGCAAATAACTGCTAAACCAATTTACATAAGAGTGAGAGAGTCCAAAATTACCAAGCTTAGAGAGAATAATATTATGCTGACATAAATCAAATGCCTTACTTTGGTCAAAATAAATAGCATCAACCTGACCTTGGGCAGAGACTTGAGGGGCAACATGCCCAAGAAATTCTACTAAATTCGTGACAGTAGATTTATTTTTTATAAAGCCATGTTGATTATCTGATAGTTTATTTTTAAGGTGGTGGAAAGTATGCTCATGTATGATTTTCTCGAATACTTTGGAGAAAGTGTTTAAGAGGGAAATTGGTCTGTAATTACAAACATTTGTTCTTACCCCTTTTTTATAGATAGGTACGACAACAGATTGTTTCCATGTAAGAGGAAAAGTTTCATTTGATAGGCTAATGTTAAAAATATAGGCTAACAAAGGGCTGAAAATACTGGCACAGCCTTTAACAATAAAACTTGGAATTCCATCTGTCCCGGCACATCTAGAAGAACTCAATTTTTTTATAGCATTAGCAACATCCAAGGGTGTTATGTGGCATGGATACAAGGGCGCACTAGTTTCAATAACGGGGCAGGGTAAGACAGGAATAGCTGAATTATAAACGGAATGAAAGTAGGTCCCAAACTCATTAGCAATTAATAAAGGATCCACTATAGACTTGCCATTAATTTCTAGGTTGGATGGGAAAACTTTATTCATACGATTATTTTTAACAAATTTCCAAAAATCTTTAGGTTTGCATTTAATACTATTTTCAATTGAGTTCATCCAGTTGGCTCTGTCTATAATCAAAGTAGTTTTAACTAATCTACGAAAATGAGAAAAATGAGAATAGAATACACTATTATTTGTTTGTTTAAACTTTTTGAAAAAATTGTTTTTTTTCCTAATATAGTATTTAAGTGTAGAAGAAAACCAATTAGGATATTTGGATGAATTAAGAATGGTAATTTGAGGAATATGCGTTCTGATTTTCCTTTGAACTAACTTGGTAAAATTATCTACAGCCAAATTAACATCCTTAGTAGAATAAACACAAGACCAATCAGCAGTGGCCAGGTCATTGTAGAGATTAAGGTAATCCCCATGTGCATAGTCAATATATGTATTAGGGGTGTCATTAATTTTAGTAGCAATAGGTACATCTAGTGAAATCAATAAGGGTGGATGAGCTAAATCAATATTTACTAGTGAATGAGAGCTTTGAGTAATAGAGGGGCGGTGAAAATTAGCAAAAACAAGGTCAAGGAGGTTAGTGTCATTATCAGCTTCATTAAATTGTTCTAATCCTATTATGTTGGTCGAAGCAAGAAGTTGATTAGCTTTTAATTTAATGTAGAAATGAGAAATGTTCTGAGAATGATGATATTTCCAATCAATTTTGGGGCAGTTAAAATCTCCGAGTAGTATTATTCTATAGGGGTAGTTAGCCAACACACCTTCAAGAAAAATAAAGTAATCGTTAAATGCTTCGACAGTTATTTGGGGTGCAAGGTATATGTTCCCAATTAGCAGTTTTTGGCGATCAAATGTTGGGATCTCAATCCAGACACATTCCATATTATTCTCTAGGTCAGTTCTCCTGACTACACCAGAAATAGTATCAATGACAGAAATGAGAACACCACCACCCCTTGAGATAGTAGCTCCATCATATAACCTATCGGCTCTATAAACATTATAGTTAGGGGGAAAGTAATTATCATTAACAAACTCACTAGAGAGCCAAGTTTCAACCAAACAAATAATAGAGAATTCGTTCAAACAAACATTAGAAAATAATTCCCTAGCTTTGGTTCGCAGACCCCGAACATTTTGATAATATAGTAAAATATCACTGTTAATCACTGAGATATGGGTTGGGAGGTATCCTCCAGACCTCCATTGATGGTCACGAGTGGGGTTCTAGTTGAATCCTCTTGTGAGCCAAGGTCAGATGCAACAGCAGCGATTACAGAGGCAGACGCACAGGGAGACTCCTCACAGATAATCTGCTCTGGCAGCAACTTCCCATAGAAAGGTGCAATGAGACAGCCAGACGGCCAAATGTCACCATTGTTTATCATGGGAAAATCATCTTCTTTGACGGAGATATGGAAGGAGGAATATGAATTAAATTTAGTTTTCAATTTTGAGCAGACAAGGTAATCAAGATTGAGTTCTTTAGTCAGATAAGATTGGATGGCCAGAGAAGATATTTCCGGAGAAAAGCGAGTAACGAATAGAGATTTTTTTTTAAAAACTCTGTTCACTGTTTGTAGGTCAGTGGCTGTCTTATTACCAGTCAGCAACTTTCTGGCACGCGACCGCTGAGCCGGCGGATCCTCACGCACGGAATTCGCTGAATTGTTTTTACGATGTGACACCACCGTAAAACCGTCATCAGCGCTTGCTGACGCAGACTGTGCCCCAGCTGGGGATTTCACAACAGACTTAGACTCAACAACAGAGCTTTTTTTATTAGAAGTTAAAGCTTGGCTAAATGTTAATTTGGGGGAATTCGGAGATTTAGATATGTGAGATGTAGAAGGGGAAGATTCAATTGGCTTAGAAGATTGTGAAGATAAGGAGCATTGAGTTCCGACTGAAACCAAGCTAACCGGGGTCCTGAAAGCTAAAAGCTCCGAAATTTGAGCTTTAAGCACAACGTTATCACTGCTCAGATCTTTTACCTGAGTAGAGAGATCGTAGACCATGCTAATAAGGGAATTTAACAGCTGAATAGTAACTGCTTCCCGATCAGCTGATGGAGCTTTGAGTAACTCCTCAAAAGACTTCTTGACCTGAGGCGGCTTCTGCGGCCACTCTGGGAGAGCGGGTGCAGATGTAGATTTTGTTAGGGTGGCGTCCCCAAACGAAGCTTTAGCCTTTTTAATACACGGGTCACACTTAAAAGTAGATACCCCACTTTTCATAAATAGCTCATATTCTGCATCATTAATTTTGAGGCAGTCAAGATGAAACCTTGCTTTGCAAGGGCCAGAACACCAAATGAATCTTTGTCGGCCAAAGAATGCACGGGAGCATTTCGCACAATTGTCCTCACTGCCCGGCATATTGAACGCACCAGGCCTAAGGATAGGCAAACTCACACAGAACACAACACTCAGCACACGGAATGAGGTCACTTGCGGAGCTCCGTAAAAACACGTCCACTCACGGCAAGCGCCAACTGAATAATTATAGTTATAATTTTAATTATAAGCAAATGATAATTAAATTATAATGATTCTATTTAATTATAATGATTGTTAATTGTATATTATGACTATACATACTTGATTTTTCATAGGAAGGACATTACCTGACATCTAAAAAAATTATTAACTTTCTCTACTTTCTTGTATTATATGTAACGTCATGTGACCTGCATTTGTCACTTGCTATAAATATAATCAATGTTGACCTAAAAAAAAAATGTTTTAAGACTTTTTCTATGGAAATTGAACTGTAGTAAACTAAAGTGTATGCATACAAAACCTATGAGTTCATGAAGAAGGTGTATCGGGTCTTTATGAAGCTGCAGTATAGGTTTAAGTGTTTATAAATTATTAAATTTAAAGAGTAAATTCCTCCTTATTAAAGGAGTCTGATAGTTAAAAATGTGTGTATAAGAATTCGACAGAAAAACCTCAAAGCTAAAGATTCTAAATAAGGCTATTATAAAATGAAGGTGTTTTCAACCACGCGTTGGTTTGTCGGTGACTTTGAGATCAGTTTTAGAATCCTGGCTATTGATTTAGATTTTACTATTTTTTTATTTAACTTCAATTAAACGAAATTTAATTGATATGAAGAATGTGGTCCTCTCTCGTTCTCCGGACTTATATAAATAGGTACACAATATTTAACAACTACTCATGTCAGGTGTTCACTATCTTTAGACAAGGTATTTATTTATATATTAACATTTTATCATATACAACACTGGCTGAAAGTACTAAAGATTTTCTACACTTCCTTTACGTTAATTTGGGTATGGTTATATTTCCTCAACATTCGGTCATCCTTACTCAATATACATTCCTCACTACTACCCTATTAACGTAATTAAAATAAATTTAGACTTACTAAATACTCTAGTTTTCGAAGGTAGTTTTAGATCAAATTTGAAATAAGAGTAATCAATATATAAATATATATATATATGGCAAAAAATTACTGCGTTTTACATCCCGTCTTGGCAGAATGAATGTATATTAATTACGATATTGTGGTGGGGCTGATGTAATTACAATTAATTACAGGAAATGTACCCACATTTGTGTGGGAAAAGAGAAGGAAACAATTGAATAAAATTTTCCCAAAATACTTTCAGCTGGGATTTGAACCACCACCTCTCAGTCGATGACAAACCAGTCTATTGCGCTAATGCAAGAAAGACGCTTTCTTAAAGCATGTGACCACCAACGGGGTAAATTTCTATTTTTGAGAACGTCTATAAAAAGTCGTTCAGCACGTTTTATTATTATTAAAAGATTTACACTAACGGAAGGGATAAGGAAGTAGAATGTCGCCGTATGCTGAGAGGCATGTGTGCATTTCAACGAACTGTATCTTTCCACAAAACTATGATGTCACTCTCTCCCATTTTAAAGTCTAAGCATTCATACATAATCAAGAAAATATTGTAATCGTGAACATTTTCGGCGTTTAGATTCCCCAACAGGTTTTTGGCTTATTTTGGACGTGTCTGACAAAAACATCTTGCTGGCTGGGGTGGTTAGAAAAATTTTCCTGCTCGAGGGTATGATTGTATCTCAACTTTTTTATCCCCATGGCAAGGCCAACTTGGGTCGCCTGCACTCTTTATAGTTCGGTGGGAACTGTTAAAATATGCAATTCTATGCAGGGATACTTTCTAGTTTAGGTTGGTACCATCGTTAGATGTGTTGTTCGTTTTATTTTATCTAATTTGTGTTCATGCATATGAACCTGTGTATCAGTTGAGTCATGTTCTTAGTTACAGTATGTACTGTTAATGTTTAAAACCGGTTAATCTTTCTATAAACTTGAGTACTCTGAAAAGTTATGGGCCCAGGCTTGTGATTGTGGATTTTAGGACGGACAAACCTATAAGTCAAGTGTGCACTGTAATACGCGTGAGCTCTACGTGTTTGCTTGTTGTTTGTGACACCGTTGCCAATCACCATCGCCATAATGGTTTTAGAAGAAGATAAAACGTACAGAATTCCGCTTTTCGACGGCACTAATTTTGACAACTGGAAGTTTCGAATAGAAACTCTTCTAGATGAAGTCGATCTGTTGCCCTATATTCAAGGTGACTATCGGGACTTGGTGAAAATTGCGTCTAGTGATAATGTTGAAATTAAGGCGGAAAAGGAAAAAGAGCTGGATAAGCTTCGGAAAGCCGATCGTAAGTGTAAGTCACAGATTATACAACGAATCTCGGACAGCCACTTGGATTGTGTGAAGGATAAGAACACCGCCTATGATATATGGCAAGTGCTTTGTAATACTTACGCTCGTAAAGGTATTGCTAATCAGCTTTTATTACGCAAAACCTTGTTGATGATGAAATTTGATCCCTCTTTAGAGACCCTTGAATTGCATTTTATTAGGTTTGATCGTACCATTCGGGAATTGAAATCGTCGGGAGCTAACCTTGAAGAATTAGATGTTGTCTGCCATCTTCTCTTGACTATGCCATCTGAATATCAAGTAATTGTCACTGCCATAGAGACATTATCTGCTGATAATCTCAACCTGGCATTCGTAAAAACTCGCCTACTTGATGAGCAGAGCAAACGCCAAGCAGAAGGTATCGATGGATGCAGCAAATCATTTTCTAGCGTTACTGATTGGAAGGCTAGAAAATTGAAATCTTCGCAGCCGGAATGTTGTCCCAATTGTAAACAAAGTATTTCAAAGCAAGTTGCTGGTAATAAGTGTTTTTTCTGTCATAAAGCTGGTCATTTTCGTTCGGACTGTCCAAAATTGAAAGGCAAGAAGCAGCAGAATAATTCAATACGTAAAGCAAATGTAGCTGAAGCTAGTGATGATGAATTTAGTTTGACTGTATTAACGACAGTGGCCTGTTGTGATGGATCTGTGTGGTTGCTTGACTCTGGCGCCACTGAACATATGATCAGTGATAAAAATATTAGTTTGGTCTCAAATAAGAGACGCCTATCAAAGTCTATCAAAATAAAAATTGCTAAATCAGGATCGATGTTGTGTGCTGAAGAGATCGGAGATATACACGCGTCTGTGACTCACAAAGGTAATCAAAACTTTATCAAAATTTCCAATGTACTTATTGTCCCTGGATTACAATTTAATTTACTCTCAGTTAGTAAAATGGACGCTAATGGGCTTAAAGTTGTGTTTGAAAAGGGGAACGCTACTATTTTAAAAGGCAATATTTTTGTGGCTGCTGCCACTCGATCTGGTAAAGTGTATACAATGTCTCTTTCACCTCGTGAAAAAGCATGTGCTGGTGTTGCTAGTTCCATTGTAGCATCATCTGATTTGTGGCACAAGAGGCTTGGTCACATTGGCAAAACTGGTTTAGTTCACTTAAGTAAAATTGTTGATGGAATCAAGGTTGATCAAGGATCGATCTCCGATTTATGTGACTCTTGCATACAGGCTAAACAAACGCGTCTTCCTCACACAAAGCCACGCATTAGAGCTAAGCGCCCTTTGGAGATCATACACAGTGATCTTGTAGGGCCTATTAAGCCTGTATCATATGATCAAAAGAGGTATATACTTACCCTGATTGATGACTATAGTCACTTTACAGTCATTTACACTCTAAAGGAAAAGTCTGAAGTGTTTACCTACTTCAAACAATTTGAAGCTATGGCAACAGCTCACTTTAACCTAAAGATAAGTCGCTTTAGGTCAGATAATGGTGGGGAATTCGTGTCGCAGGAAATGCTAGATTATTTAAAAAAGAAAGGTATCCAGTCAGAGTTTACCATCAGGCATACAAGTCAGCAGAATGGTGTCGCAGAAAGAATGGGACGTAGCATCATGGAGAAAACACGTTGTTTACTCCTTCACTCTTCTCTTGATAAGTCACTCTGGACGGAGGCTGTTATGACTGCAGTCTACCTAATAAACAGATCGCCTACTAAAGCTCTTGAAAACAAGGTTCCAGCAGAACTGTGGTATGCTGTAAAGCCCGATATGTTAAAACTGAGGGTTTTTGGCTGTGTAGCATATCTTCGATTACCTAATCAAGTTCTTAAAAGTAAACTTGACAGCCGCTCGAAAAAGTGCTACTTTGTTGGTTACTGCCCGAATGGGTACAGGCTGTGGTGTCCACAGGAACGAAAAATCATACGTGGGCATGATATAATTTTTGATGAACATTCGTTCATAACCAGTGATGTTGTTGGTTCAACACCCTCTCGAGCTATTGAGGTCATCAGCTCGACTCCAAATGAAGCTTTTACTGAGGAATTGCAGGAGGAGCCGTCTTCAGGAGGAGAACCAGAGGCAATTTCTGACGAAGAAGAGACTCCTGGTGAGGAACTTGAACCTCTGCGTAGGAGCACGAGACCTCACACTGCACCAGCGTACCTAAATGACTATGTCACACTGGCTCTTGGTGCTGAGTCATTTATTGACAATATGCCAGAAACCTTCGATGACATCCATAGTAGAGATGATGCCCAGCAATGGATGGCTGCAGTTGAGGAAGAGATGTACTCATTGAAGAAAAATGAGACCTGGACCCTTACTGAGCTGCCATCCGGTAAACGAGCTATCAACTGTAAGTGGGTCTTCAAGATGAAGCAGGATGAAAATGGACAGCTTGACAGGTACAAGGCAAGGTTGGTGGTGAAGGGCTGTGCACAGAAGAAAGGGTTTGACTACAATGAAACGTACTCACCCGTAGCCCATTTAACCTCGGTCAGAACCCTGCTTGCAATTATAAACAAAGAAGATTTAATTGCCTTCCAGTTAGATGTGAAAAATGCATTCCTACATGGAGACCTTTCTGAAGAGGTGTATATGAAGCAGCCACCTGGCTTCGTAACTGACAGCAACCTTGTTTGTAAGTTACACAAGACCCTCTATGGATTGAAGCAGGCACCACGGGAGTGGAATGCTAAACTTGACAAATTTGTGAATTCTCTCGGATTTAAGCAGTCTGAAAATGAAAAATGTATATATTTCGATTTCAGCAACAGCATAAAAACTTACCTTTTGGTTTACGTAGATGACATAATTTTGGCGGGAAACAATCTGCAGAAGTTAAATGACATCAAAACATATCTTATGTCAGAATTCGAGATGAAGGATCTTGGAGGTTTGCACAACTTTCTAGGTATAAAAATTGATCAGAAAACTGATGGTATGTCCCTTAGTCAAACAGCCTACTTGAAGAAAGTTCTCAAGAAATTTGGTATGGAACAATGCAAACTGGTCAAGACACCGATGGAGACAAAACCACCTGAAATAACTACATCAGAGTGCATAATCCAAAAAAAACCGTACCGTGAGCTTGTTGGTAGTTTGATGCATGTGATGCTCTACACTCGCCCTGATCTGAGCTTCTCAGTGAATTTCTACAGCAGGTATCAGAGCAATGCAACAGAAGCTCACTGGATTGGACTCAAACGAATACTACGATACATTCAAGGAACACTTGATGTTGGTCTCTTCTTTCCGAAGAACTGTGATGTCGCCTTACGGGCCTACGTTGATGCGGACTGGGCCAATGACAGCAATGATCGTAAATCTACATCTGGGTATTTATTCCAAGTTTATGGTGCCACTGTTGGTTGGACTACACGTAAGCAGACTACAGTTGCCCTTAGCTCGACGGAGTCAGAGTTTGTCTCCCTGTCATCCGCCTCATCCGACCTACTCTGGTTGAGAAGACTGATCCAGGACCTTGGGATCACTCTAGAACCCACCAAGGTGTACGAGGACAACCAGTCCTGCATAAGATGTTTGGATAAATGGGAACATCGAAGACTAAAGCATATTGATGTCAAATACAACTTTGTTCGTGATTTGTATTTAAGTGGTGTTATTGATGTGATTTATCTGGAAACAAATGAACAATGTGCTGACATTCTGACAAAGAGTTTGGTTGGAAATAAGTTTGAGTACTTTTGTAATTATATTGGTTTAATCAAATGCTGATTCACTAGAGTCTATTTGCATGTACTTAAGGGTAGGCCTACATGTAGAATTTTTGCCTAATTTTTGTGGTTGTAGTTGAATTGAGGAGGAGTGTTAAAATATGCAATTCTATGCAGGGATATTTTCTAGCTTAGGTTGGTACCATCGTTAGATGTGTTGTTCGTTTTATTTTATCTAATTTGTGTTCATGCATATGAACCTGTGTATCAGATGAGTCATGTTCTTAGTTACAGTATGTACTGTTAATGTTTAAAACCGGTTAATCTTTCTATAAACTTAAGTACTCTGACAGAAACTACACTTCTAATCTAGAAAAAGTGTGCTCATAGCCTTGACAGATTACCGGTCAGTCAGCCTCCAAATTTTTTAAACAAACCATTAATGCTGCCAAGCTGATGGCTGGAGTTCACTAGTTTGTATAACATTAGCAACGCCATCTAATTTGAGAGTTGAAAACTCAATACACCATCAAAAATTTAGTTAAGACCACTCCTATGACACTCTACTCAAAACCCTATGTAAAAGTTGATTAGACTTTGAAGCTTTTTAGTTGCACAATTTGCCGCTATATGAGAAAGTGTTGTGATCGTTGCGGGTAGTTGTGACGTTTAATAACAACAGCAGTTCAGATTTTAATATTTTATTTTTGCACAATGGCTTTACATGTCAAAATTAAAATAGATGTAAGTTTCCAGATTGTTTTTAAAACTGACGTGCCAATGCTTATACGCCCTCAAATTTAGAGAGACGTGATTGTAAAAAAAAAAAATCTGGTAAGAGAACTTCAAAAAATAAAGAATCTAATGATGAATTTTGTGAAAAACATTTTTGCCCAACGATAGTGGATTGTAACCAATAGTAATGAAAGAATTTTGCAAAAGGGAAGTGTGTAATTACTTTTTAAAATTTAAGATGAGTTTTTCTCTTAATTATTTCCACATGGGTTGATCGATGTTTGCAATTTAAAAAAAATGCTAGATGTTATTTACCACTACTCCTATGTCATTGAAAACTTGTATGTTTATTTATAACAGTGATTTTTCTACTGCTTTAACCATAAACATTATTTATATAACAAAATAAAAAAGTTTATTTTAAATTTGGGATGGTGTTCTAGAACTGATACAAATAAAACACTATTTTCTTAAAACAGCAAATATTTAATAAATTGGTATTACCGTTTATATTTATATGTAAACGTCAATTTGTATAGCTGGTTTAATATTTATACCCATTTTATTTTATTTAGTAAAACTACATAAATTATTTGGTGTTAATTTGGATAAAATTGCCTTTGGTTCTTGAATAGAAGATAGAATAACTCTATGTTAATAATCAAATTTTGGAAGCATCAGCAAACAATATCGCGTGTGAAAATTTAAAAAAATAATATCATTTACCTGTTTCTTCTTGTCACAGTTTTCCTTTGAATTTCACAAAAACACTTGTTTAATAGCTGCCTTCACAGACTACTCTTCTTGTATCTGGACTACTCTACTACATCACAGTTTCAAGTTCACGGAGAATGATTAAAAGTAATAATTGCTAGCGCTTATCTGGGACATTAGGTGGACTAGCCCACAATAGTTATCTAACTTGGCAACTAGAATACGCGTTGATAGAAGCCGAGCTAGACGGCTATTTAATGAACTACTTATTTTAAAGGAATTTTAAATAAAGATAATTTTACTCCAAATATTCGTTGATTCATTAAGTATATCTCTTTACCATTTACTTTTACTAAATCTTTCATCTATACGTCACTATTCTAGCAATATTCCTAGTTCTAAATTGTATCACCTCTTTGGTGTGTATTTAAAAAGTTCCCTTTTTTTTTAAGTTGAAGGGGACGATTAGTTTTTGTTTTATTATTGGCGTCGTTTTAAAATGGTATTAAAGCGGTGATGTTTTAAGTTTCCAATCAAGAGGCAAAAAGGGACACTGTGCTTTAATTATTACAATTTTGAACGACAAAAGATTTACACAAGAGTGCTGATTTTAACTTGAAGAGTTTGTGAGAATGACATTCATATCTTTAATTAAATATAAATATATGTATTTGTGTGATTGAATTTTCAACTACAGAATGTCTATGGATGAGAAGTTTCAATTTTTTTTATATTACTACATTTTAAATAGCCGCATGGTGACTATTTTGGGATAGCTTAAAAAATAAAATAAATAGGTAGCTATGAGCAGTGTGGCTATTTTGTTTGACTCAAAGAAATCTAATTGGGTTAATGGTAAATAAATTTCAGTGCCATAATTTTAGACAGGGTTGAACTTAAATATATATATGTTTTTTTTCTCGAAATGTTTAAAAGGTTGTTTAGTTTTGTTATCTAATGATTTAAATTCAATTAAGATTGTGATATAATAATTATTGCTTTGACAACAAAACAAATGTTATAAATTATATATAAATATAGAGTTTATGAACAGAAAAATCTAACTTTGTTTCAAGTTTTAATTTTAAGTAAAATTGTGTTAACCTAGATATGTAAATTGACGGAGCTCTACAGGCAGGTTAAAATTCAGAGTACATAAATAACCAAACGCATAACATAAAATACTTTTCTTTTATTCTTTTATTTCATGATAACTTTTAAATTTGTTCAACTACAATATAATATAACATTTAGGTATAAGTACATTTTTTTGTGTCCCCATCTATGGCAACCAGACAGGCAAAGAGAAGGGTTTTCCTAAGCATGTGTTTAAACCCAGTAGTCTTGAGAAAAGGGTTCTCGTGCAACTGAGCTACATAAACTATAATTTTTTTATACAGCCTTAGAGGAGGTATATTTTATTGCACTATAATTATATTTAGGCCTATTTAATATATATTTTTTTTATATTCAGACATCTCATTAGAATCAAAATTCAGACGAAGGGCCTAGACGACAAGTTGATTATTTCAACTCTATTGTTCGAAGTTTGAATTTACTTGCACATGAAAGGCTAGAAAAGTTAAGTAAGAATCGGATGATACTTTAAAACCTTACCCATACATGTTTCCCCTTTTGTTGTTAAATATTAAAAAGTTGATTTTTCTTTATCAATACATTCATAAATATATGGAGAATCGATAAACACAAAAATTATGTTATTTACATTAGAAAGTATTAGATAATATCACATTAAAAAAGTAACACTATTTATTATTTTATTGGCACTTGCCACAAAATTATTAAATTGTACAACATTTTAGAAAATATTCTAAAATTATTTATCCGTATTATCAAGCATTATCTAAGTCTGCATTATTTTATCATATTAAATTGTAGCTTGGTAGTAACAATTGATTTGTTGCTTCAAGCAAAATATTACTATAATTTGATTAAATAATATTAAGGGATGATATGTACTATCAATAATTGTCTTGGCGCTTAAGTCAAATATAAATATTATTTGAAAATGGTCTACTTCAAAGCTGGAAACAAACCGTAAAGACGGTAGTACCAAAGTACTATGCTTAAAACTAATTTTTTAAATAATAAAACGATATTGAAACTGTATAGTCTATATGCAAGAACTAAATTAGTAAAATGGTGAGTGGTATTGATTTTTCTCGATATGGAGCCTTCTGCAAGGACGTACCCTTTAGGATAACTGAATAATACCACTCACACTTTCAAATGTGAATTAATGTTTTTTTTAAATTCACTCAAAAATCACATTTATTATTCATTCTTCCCCTTTGCTGTATAATTTTTTCATTCTAACATATCCCTTTATTAAAGAAAGTATTTAATCTTTGTATTCAGACAAATGACCCTAAATGATACTCATCAGGATTAAATTAAAAATCTCCTAAGATGTTATTAGCTAGGAGGTAAGACTATTTGATGCCTTAGTGCTCTCATTCATCAATAATTTTTTAAATAATAATTTATAGTTACATATGTTTATATGATCAAATTTTACCAAACAAACAATTTGCATGTGATTTATAACACAATATTTCAAATTTAAATTATCTTACATCGATGAGCAAATGATTAATTGTAATTTGTATGCTATCATATGTTGTGAGCTATTCTTTTTATTCACTAGTTATCACATTTTAGATAAAATAATTATTGTCTAAATAGTAAGATGTATGCTTGGAGGTTCGAACTTCTATTCAAAATTTAAATTTCGCATGCGCTATTCCGCAACAATACTAACGCCATTTGGATTCAATGAATGATCACTGAAACTAAATAGTAACCATACCCCCAGGGCATAGACTTTGAGTAAAACTTAAACAGAAAATTTTATGAATGTCGCTAGCGCTTCAATTTTATTTTCTTAGGACTTTAGGATAATGTTTTCTTTAAAATGTTGGTAACCTGTTTTTTATGATCATGCATTTGTGTTAAAAAAACAATTGAATCTTTTTCCTCTCATAGTCATGGCAGACACGTAAGTGTAATTATTATTATGATAAAATTATCTATTAACATCGATAACATTTATGTTTAAATTATCATGTATTTTTCATAATAACATTATTTTGTAATTAGCCTTAATTATCAAAACTTTTATAGATCTGTAATAGCTTTTATCTTAAATTTGCTTTGTGTTTTGTTGTCACTTTCAATGTCCATATGCATGTTCTCCTATTTAAATGTTTAAAAATTTCTTTATTCTTCAAAATACACCCACATTAATGTCGCCAATGAATTGAGCGTATGGGTTTAAGTGAAAGCTACAGTACTAATATAGGCCTAACCACCAAAATGTTTATAGGGTTAGTTTAAGGAGAGCCGATATTATTTCACATAATCTACATCTATAAAGTTTCTTTAAATTATTATTGAAAAGGCTTTATTGGGAATTGTACACAAAGGGTAAAATTTATATGATGGAAAATAAAGTTTTTTTTCTTTAAACACATCCCACCTTGATGGCGTATTTAACTAATGCCAGGATCACCTTCAACTTAACCTAATGTTTTCTTAAAGTTAGGTTAACTTATGTGTGTTAAAGATTCACGTAACTTAATAAATTTAGCCAAACATCTTAATTCTCGAGTATGATCTGTGATTTGTACTAGTTGTACAGTGATCATTTGTGAATCTTAAAGTTTTCAATCAATTTAATAAATATCTTAGGTTTTTTTCATAAATTTAACTTTCCTATTTTAGTTTAATCATTCTGTTTCAATGTCTGATCATGAAACTTATGCATAAGATTAAAGATTGGTCATAATACGAACAAATGAATTACTAAATAGCCCTGTTGACGTTACTGGCATAATGATTTGGCTGGCTAGATCAAGTGATCAGGGTGTCTCATGGGAATTAGCCGGGAATTTGAAGTGATCGGGAATAAGTCGGGAATTTGGTAAATCCAATAAAAATCTGGGAAAATGATATTTTACTCAAAATATGAAATACAACAATCAATAAATTGTAATTTTTTTGTTTGTAGCTGTGTAATATATTTTTAATTCCTAGTAAACAATGTTAATACAAATTTAAAAATATTATTCAAATTTATAAACTTATTATTATTAATAAAACAGATTAATAGAAAAACAAGGGTTGGGGGACGAGTTAGAAGAATGTGACATACTTTTTTAGTCGGGAATTTTAGAAAATGATCAGGGAAAAGGTCGGCGGTTTCATTGGTCAAGTTGAGTAGACACTATGGTGATACCCTTCAAGTAACATTCACTTAAAGTAAAAGACCTCCCAGGACATCTCTTACGTTAAGTTAACTGCATCGGCTTACATTCAAACACATGAGATCTTTTACATTAAGTTACGTTAAGCTGAGCATAATCCCGGCATAATTGATTGAGGTTTTAATTGAAGGGTATCACGTGATCAAGCAAGCAATTCACTATCTGAGTGATGTCAAGAGGGCTATTTAGTATATAACTTGTTGATATTATGACCACTGTTTACTCTTTAGCATAAGTTCTAGTGATTGGACATTAAAACAAAATAGGAAAGCTAAATTTCTCACAAAAGTATGGTAATAGATATTTATTATATATTGACAACTGTAAAAATTCACAGATCATCACTGTAATTACAATTAGTACAGATCACAGATCATGCTCGAGAATGAAGATGTTTGGTTCGAGTTGTTACAATAAGTTACGTTAATCGTGATCACAAATTTGTTTTCATAAGTTGAGTTAACTCTAAGTTGGGTGACCTGGCGGTTTAGGGGTAAGGTGTCAGACTTCTGTTCTGGCGGCCGTGGTTCAATCCTCGGTCCCGGCACGAATTTATCTGATATCCAAACCCTTCCTTCACCTCTGACAAGACATATTGTGAATGTGGGGAATGCCAGGCCCCCACCGTGGTTTGGATTCCACATTAAGCTCTAGGTCCTCCATTTCATCTCACAATCACCCTACCCATTACACATTAGCGTAAGTGCGTATAACCCAAACGGGTAGTAAGACGCGGTGCTAATAATAATAACTTTAAGTGAATGTTATGTTAAGTTGGTTGTTGGTCACTATAAACTTTACATAAAAGTTCTCGTATTTTTAAATTGATGCCTTCACAATGTGGTTAATTCAACGTTGACTATAGTAAGAGTTGTCTTGGGAGGATAATTCATGTATGTGAACTATAATTGAAGGTTATCACGTGATCTAGCCAGCCAATCACATTTACACTAGTATTTAGTTCATTTGTTTATAGTGTATGTAAGCTAGATTTTACTTGTACATCATGTTTGACTAACAATTATATCATAGGTAACATAAAGTAGGAAAAGTATGAAGTGTAAAAAAACTTAAATTTCATATAATTAGATTGAATGATAAATCTTTTATTGCATTGTAATTAAATATATCAAAAATAAACAATACACAATCATAGATAACTCTGTTAACAAATAGTACAGATCACAGATCAATATCTGTGCTCTCTAATGCTGATGTTTGGCTCAAGCTGTTACGTTAAGTTACGTGAATCGTGGTAGCCCACTGGTTTCTTTACTATAAGTGAACATTATGTTAAGTTGATGGTGATCCCGGCATAATGAGATAGTTCCGTATTGAGCTCTACTGCCGAGGATGGGGAAATCGGGGTTTGAATCTCTGTCGGGTGAACTGGGTGTGTGTTTTTCCTGAATGGTTTTCCATTCTCCTTCCATGCAAATGTGGGTTCACTTTCTCTAAATTTAACCTTCCCAATTCCTAACCCATCATCGTAATAATTAATACTTGAGTGTGTATCCTGAACAGGTACAAAATTGAATTGAATTAAATTAAATTCAACCATCAATGCATACAGCAATAGCAAGTTACAATCCATCCTATATATAATTTCTGTTGTTAACATCTCTTTTCCTCAACCAATACAAAGCCTACAGGGATGAATAAGATATCAGCTGATAGGAATTTTTACCGACTTCTGACATAGCATACTCACTTTACTTCAAAACATATGGTTTGTTTAAAATATAAGTTAAAAGAAAATTGATAATTACATTCTGACATCAAATATTCTATACAAAGAAGTATTTTAAATTGTAAATATGTTCACATTAATAAACTCTATTTGCTATTTTGTGTATACATTTCTCTGAGTATTTAATTTCAACAATCCAACAAAGAATATTTTTTTGGAGGGTTGGGTGAATGTGCGAAAGTTTTGCAAGGGTTTACTGATGACAAAATTAATATGGTAAAAAATTGCTTTGATCATATATTTATTTAAAAGTGGACTAACTCTCGGAAGAAAGGGAATATTTAAAATAAATAAATAGACTTTATGACATGCCTCCAAGACTATATTATTACATAATAGGCCTATTTGGAACATTTGTGCTATTATTAAGTATTCCAACCTAAAAAAAAATCAGTCTTCCAGGCGTTAAAAGATTTTTTCATGATTCTTAGGATCTGGATTTGGCACTAAATACTGTATTCATGAACATGCACAGTTTTGTAAAATTCCTATTAGTATCTTTTCATTTGAGGCGTCAAAGTCAACATTGACGAGACCAATCAATCACCTCACACTTCATGGAGTTTGTCAGCCTAAAGAAGGTCAGAGACTCGGCACTCCGGAGATTCAATTCCTTTTGATAACATTATTTTTTTTAAAACATGAGTTTATTTTAACAATATACATGGTGGCTACAGGCAGAGAAAACCTGGAAAAGTCAGGGAATTTTTTGATGACAGGGAAATGTCAGGGAATTTAACTAAAGTTCGTTCACGGTAGGAGTTTACCTCTGAAAGGCCTTTTTCCATACCAGAAATCTATTATATAGTAGGATATTGGTAGGAAAAAAGACCTTTCAGAGGTAAACTCCTACTGTGAATGAAGTATAAAAATAAGGAAAAGTCAGGGAATTAAAAAAATATGTCTAAAATATCCCATTAATTTCACAACTAAACATTAAAACTAATATTAGTACCTAAATAAAGTAACATTTTAATTTTTAAAATAACTGATAAAACCATTTATGTTTAGTAGATACAAACATATTTTAATATGTGATCAATAATAAATAAAACAAAAGTCATCACCCACCATTAAAATTGGAAAAAAAGTAGTCAGGTAAAGTGGAAAATGTTTCCTGGAAAACTGGAAAAGTCAGGGAATTTTGTAAAATATGTTTTGTAGCCACCCTGAATATTTCGTTACCTACAACTTCATCTAATTTTTTATTCATTGACTCGCAAAAGGCTAGTTTAATCTGGATTAAGATTGGTTTTGTTATAAACATACACATTGTGTGCCACAATAGCGTACCTATGATGAGGATAGTGCTGTTGAAGAAAACCATCGACTGTATTTTTCAACAGCAAGAGCAAGCGGGGCACTATTATCATGAAAGCGATAATAATACAGCATATTTGACACTTTTAACAATACTTCTACAGTGCCACTATAAACTGTCACAACCTAGCGACACTTTACACGAATGGACTTAAGATATTGGGGCATACAGCGTGAGGGAAGACAATATTGTGTGCCAAATTTAAAATACGGTAATGTACATTCACCCAACTATTTAGTAAGCCATTCAAAATAAGACATGTTAATGTAAACTTCCCTCCCCCTCTCCCCCCCTTAAAATGACATACTAAAACCTCCCAGAATATTGATATTTCTCATGAAACAGACTGTATATTATGTAGAACTTTGCTTCTGCAATTTGACTCATTTTTCAATGATATTTGTTTCTTAAAAGTTGTTACAGAATGGGGAATATTTCATTTTTGGTTGGCCCATAGGCTTGTACTTGAATGTTGGAATTTTGAATATTTTTTGCTGTGAAATTTCTTGTGTGTTATACAAGTCAGCTTAAGTTTTGTAAAAACTAATAGTAATGTGGACAGATTGCTTGAAAGGGTGTGGGGTCATCCATAAACCATGTAAGGCTGTTGTGAGCGAGGTAAGTGTTGGAGCTCTAATGTATACATGGGAAGAGTGTGGGTACATTACATTGTTAAATGAAACACAGATCTTATGATTAAATTCTAATGTCAAAAAATGATAGTCTTTTCACGATTAGTAAACATAATTATGTGAACTTTCGATTCTGAGTAGTATTTAAGTTCCTTTATTCATGTAATAAAAGTTTATCTCTTAAATAATTACATTCTTTCTTGATATGAAAATCTACGTAACACCGGCTAGAGAAGGGTGTGGGGGTAAATAAAGTTAAGATAAAAGTGTTTTGTGGCTTATGGATGATACCTATGAAAATAGAACGCAAAGAGAGTGGAATTCCTTACAAAAATTCTATATCATGAGAAATTTAGTGTTTTCTACCATCTCCGCCTATTACACATATTTTTAAACAGTTAATATTTACAATCCCATTTCATAAGACAAAATTACTTGTGACCCCAGGCATTAATGGTTAAGTTAAGTTTTCCTCAACCCTAGTGTCAATTTTTGAGCAATTTTAGATAAAATGATAAATATAAATAATAAACATATCTATTTAAAAAAAAGTGTCCTACAATAATATTTAATATCAGTAGTACAATTATTATTGTTCACAAACTTTACATATAGATTAGGCCCTTCTCTAGTACAGTTATAAATAGAACATTAGAAAAGGTTTTTTATTGCATATAGGCCTATATTGTTTTAGTTTCCATTTGTAAAGTGTGCATTTTATTTAGTTGTGTGCATTCATTATAAGTGCTTGTTTGAATTGTTAGGTAATTTTTTAGAGGTTTTAGGTAATTTTTTGCTAATTTTTCGTCATCAAACCCCAAGCCCGGGTGATAAGCATACAAATTTAATGACATGGATAGGCTTGCTTATTTTGACACAAATTCAGTACTAATTTCCTTTTGGATAAGGAAAGTCTCTCTGCATTTCTACATTGTCTAGTCAAGAACGGTATTTCTTTTTTATTAAAACAAATGTATAAAAAAGATGACGCATAAATATTTGGTTAAAATGGTTCAATGTTTGCGGCAACCCCAATAGACTCTTTTCCACGACCCCTACGGTTTATGAACAAAACAAAAGCAAATTTCCATTGTGAACAAAATTAATATTGGTAAATTATTTTAGGATTCTGAAATTTAATGAAATATATGTTGATGCCAGGAAGGAAAAGTTTTTTTCGTCTAAGATAGTTTATAAAAGCAGGGTGGCCAGCAAACCTGGAAACCTTGAAAACTCAGGAAAAAAATCCTTGATTTTGAAAGGCCTGGGAGAGGGGGGGGGGGACACCTTGAATTGAAAACCAAGAATTTTATTGTAATAATCTAATAATTATTCATTTTATTTAATATTTCATGTCATGGCAAGAAGTATTTCTCAATTGAACCAGAGAGGCCCGTATACCTCTACATTATAATTAACTAAACCTCACACCAATCTTTCCAATCCTAAAATATCACTACAGTACTTATTATTTTTGTCTTATCTGTGGTAGCATATATTCTTTATATTAAGAGGACAGAGTATATCAGCGTGCTTAGGCTGAATCGCAGACAGAAATAATTGTTGAAGAGGTGTAAACAACTATAAATTAAAGGCTGAAACAGCTAAAATAACTTGTGACATCAAGAATTCAATTGCAAATTAAAATACTTACATTTTGACGACTTTAAATTTTAATTTAACCTTACATCATTTTATTTCTTTTATTTTTATTCAGGTGTTTTAAAAAACAAATGTTTTTTGTTTTTTCAAAAACTAATAATCAAATCATATATTTCAATCTGAAACATTTCTATAAAGATATATGCACTAAAAAGATCCTTAGGAAAGGCCCCAAACAACCAGACAAATCTAAAAATGATAATTGGGGTGGAGGGGGACTATAATTAGAAAAAAAGCTTTTAGATGAGGTAGAAAATTAAAATTTGGCACAAAGGTAAGTCAACCACTCCAAATAATCATAAGTCTGAAAATCTTAAATTTTAAGATAGGACTTCAGGACATATGGGGAGGAGACCAAAATAACTCTTAAGTGTCATGGAAAATATAAATTTGTTAGGCAGGTAGAAGGATGACTCCAGATAACCAAGTAAGCTTGAAATTGGACCTCACAAGGTGGCAAAAGGGGGGGGGGGGGGTTNGGGGGGTTACAACTTTATGAAGAGTGTTTTCCCAAACACAGGTGCTGACTTCAAAATTGTAAGTAGGTCTACTGTCCTGTATACATGATTTTACAAAGTCATATAGTTTAGAATCAGACAAACCTACAAACAACAAACTTATCAAATTTTATAGAAATAAATGTCCTTTCTTGTAAGATGACTGATGAAGAAGGAAGACTTGAAAAAAAGAGATTTTTTGTACTTTGAATAACAAATTTTATTTCAAATTTCAATATATTTTTCAAAATATTTGAAGTCAAATGAATTATGAAATTTTTTTTTCCCTAAAGCTTCAATGTTTATTGTATAAGTGTAATTTTTCCATTTGTGTGCATTGAAAGCTTTTTCAATGTGAAAATTTAAAATGTTTACCCTAGAGGTAAACATGTGAAAACTAGTTTCTATTAGGCCTATTTGATTTTTCAATTCCTGAGACATTTCATCAATTCTGCGTTTTAATGCATCATTTGGCAGTGATTTTTTTCAAATTTATTACAGCTTTCTTTGCCAAGTATAATAATACAAGCAGTAAGTAAACATGGTTTCACAAGAGATTCACCAATGGTATCTTTTGCTATCAACAAGAAGATTTTGTAAGAAGCTTCCACAACTTTTCAAAATTAACTTGAAATCTTCCAGTCGAATCAAGTTTCGTGCGTTTTAGTGAATTCATCTTAGCAACTAAAGTTTGGGTTGGTTTGTGCTTCAAACAAGAGTGATTAGTTAACAAATGACCATTCCAGACACCCTGGTTGCATATCATTGTAACCTAAAAACACATTGACAAATAATGCACCAAGGTAAATGACTACCATTTTACTCTATAAAAGTAAACCTGTATTTAATAGTGTCATCATTGTACAGCCTTTTCTTCAGTAATGATTTCAACATTTTTTACTAATCACTACAATGCCTATGTCAAAATCTTGTAAAATTTGGCATCTTCAATCATTTGTTTAACTGATTTCATTGACTCTGATGGTGTTAGTAACTGGCTATTTGTATGTTATAGGAAGAAGGAGGAGCCTAAGCTGGCAACGACTCCTAAAAAGAAGGAGCCTAAGCTGGCAACGACTCCTAAAAAGAAGGAGCCTAAGCTGGCAATGACTCCTAAAAAGGAGCCTAAGCTGGCACCGACTCCTAAAAAGGAGAAGAAGCCAAAGCTTTTAAAGATGCCCAAAGCTGACAAAAGGGATAGCAAGAAGTTGCCGGCTGTCCCTGAGTCAATCCTCAGACGCCGTAAACGCCGTGATCAGTCCAAGACGGCTCAGTTGAAAAGTGCCATCAAGGTAGCAATAAATCTTAACTATTATCTAATTCTAAAGACCAACTTGTATTTTATCTCTCAATTTGAATATCACAATAATATATTCAAATTCTTATTCTTAGCACACTCTTTGTATAGTGATGTCATAGACCCACAAGATGTCATTTTAACAAATTAAATTCTTCTCGTACCAAGCATCAGTACCACCATGTTCTCAAACCTGGCTCAGTACCAGGGGCAAAAAGTGGATCTCCTCTTTTGTTCCTCTTGACTTAGGTGGTGGCAGAACTTTATTTATCCAGGGGGTATATTAACAAAAAAAAAGATTTAACCTCCAAGCCAAAGGGGAGCCTGAGGACCCTCTCTCAGCAATTGTTTGAAAATTTGATATTCTTTAAAAATACTGAATTGGGCCTTGTTTGAATATATTTTTTAAATTATAGTTTTCTACAAGCTGTTTAGCAGAGTCCTCAATGAAAATTTTGAAATTTGGAAGCTATTTTTAGTGTTCCTTTACTGGAAAATTTTTGAAAACTAGATTTTTCTGGAAGCCATTTATTGTGGCTCTCCATAGGGTTTTTGAAATTCAAATGTTCCTAAAAGTTATTTTAGAAGGGTCTACAACAGTTTTTTTTTAAATAGCCGTCTCTAGAAACTATTTTCAATTTGATACAAGGCCGTTTTTAAGCTCAACAATAATATCAGAGGGGAGTGAAATAAATCTAAAGAGGGGCAAATTTATTTCAGGAGAGAAGGCGAGTTTATTCCAGTCAAGATGGGGACACAAATTATTTCCTCAGGGAGATTTCCTCCCTCTCCCCTTCCCCTGTTACCCCCCCCCCACAGCTTTACTTGGGTTTGTACATTTAAAAAACTTTTTGCTCAATTTTACAAAAGCAATTTACACAAATTAATACATAGCTGAATACTGAAATGTTACACACATGATAAAATATTCAAATTTAAATTGAACTAAATTCACTACCCAACTCTTCATGTGTTTCATCACAAACATGTTAGAATCCGTGAAACTTAGGAACACTTCGAAAGGAAGGACAATATACTTATTTTATTTCATCTATATTTTTTTAAGTTGATTAATCTGAATCTTGAGCCTGGGCCCCTGGAAGTCCCAGGCCGATACCATGATACCATCTACCCCCACCTCTCGGGTTGGGCCTGCCAAACATAATAATTTTTAAAATTTCCCACACCTTAGTTCAGTTATGCTGGAAAACCTGGAACGTCAGGGAATTTTGTAAAATATGTTTTGTAGCCGTCCTGTATTTTCACACTCTAATCTAAATGTATTGTTGCACCTCAAAGTGACAATATTTGTCAAATTATTATTTTTTAACTATTTATTAACAGGGCATCTTCTGCGATCTCAAAGTTTTTATATCAAGTTTTGTCTTCATTAACCATTTCATAAACCTCCCAAATATTAAGTCAAGCTTGGGTTAGATAAATATATAATTTTAAAACTTAATAAAAGACCAATGTTTATTAATCTTGTTTTAATTTTTGTTTTTAAAATATAATCAATGCGTGTGTTATTTTATTTAGGAAAAAATGTATGGTTGGTTTAAAGGAACATAATACCACCTCTTTATTACATTTTTGTATGGCTTAAAATCATTTTGACAAAACAAAAAAATGCAAAGTTAATATTTAGAGAATGAAAATGAAAATTAAAGTAAATTTAAGTTAGTTTGAAAAAACTAACAATGAAAGTTATGCTTTAAACCTAAGTATCTCAAAATAAAGTTTTGTGCCCTTCTGCTACAGAGACCGCCTCATTTGTGAAAATAGGTTTGAATGATCAGATTTAGCATGTTTATATATAAACACCCCTCCCTCCTTTAACTCCCTTGTTCCCTGCCTGTCTGGAGCACAGCTACAGCTGTTCACTTGGCAGTGACCTACCAGAGAGAGAAGATAGAGCATTTGTGATTTTTAAGATTTATTTAGTACACTTGGCATTAAGCTGAATTTGATACTGTCTTGCAAAAAGCTTATTTGTTGTCAAACAGTCTTACAGAAAGAAGCATTTATTATTATTTATTTACCCTTCATACACTCCTCCATTTAAAAACCAGCTAATTTAGTTGCTCGAGCCCAAAATCTGATGGGTCTCAATCTCGAGATCAAGTATTTATTCAAAGAATACTCCATATACCTATTATTAGCATAACAATTCAAATCCTTTACACCTCAACCCCTACTTTAATCCCCATTCCCCCTTGCAAAATAGTTGACATGTGGTAATCATAAACTGTATCTTTGCTAGATATAGTGGTTTGCAGAGCCAAGCTAAGAGGACTTTGCTTTTTCTTGAACTCTTTATTAAATAGTTTAATACTTATGTGTAAGTTTGTCATGCTACCTTATCTATACATTCTTGGCCCAAGAGTTGGTTGGCCTTGGGCTACCTTCACTACACATTATTTATTGTCCTGTATTTGTTACAATGATCAGTTGAAATGTCTCCCTCCCACAGAAACGTGCATTATCACATAAAAAGAGGAAGGATATATTCCGTCGTGCAGAGACATATGTAAAAGATTACCGTAAGCGAGAACGTGATGAGATACGGTTGGCCAGGGAAGCTAAAACCCAGGGGAACTACTACATCCCTGGGGAAGCTCAGCTTGCCTTTGTCATCAGGATAAGAGGGTGAGTTGGCCGCACCAAATGTCGTACATAGATCTACTTTTCTACAAGGAAATGATAGATTCTTAATTAATATTTCAAAAAATTAGTTTCTTTACAAGTGTCTACTGGGTCACAAAAAAATCACTAATTACATAGGTCACGAAAGTATCTGAAAAGTCTCAATATTTTGGTAATAAAGTCACAAAAATATTTTTGTTTGAACTCCCGCACATTGTAACAATGCAAACGCGTCGAAAATCGCACCACCCACTACTCACGATGCCATGTGGTAGCCAAAAGTTGCCTGATTGCTTTCACTGTGATACCAAGGACAAGACTATAATGTTTGCCATCTAGTTTAAGTTTAAAATTGCATGTGAGTGGATTATGCCTATATATGCATTATTAGGGCGGAGCGTAAAAACTTTTTTTTTTCGAAATTATTTTCCTGCTTGTGCAGAAAAGTTGTGGATATGTTTCAGAAACACACGTAGAAAATTTCAGATTAATCAATAAATATCTTCCGGTTCCACTTTGGGTTCTAAATATGCTAAATTAGCCGAAAATGATGTAAATTTTCACATTTTCGTAACTTTTTTAATTCCAGATTTTTTCTTCCTGCTAGTGCGGAAAAGTTGAAAGAATATTTAAGAGACATAAGTGCAAAATTTTAGAGTAATCAATATAAATCTTCCGGTTAGACTTTTGTGTTTTAACCCATTCTCTGGTGCACGTTTATCCTAGCAACCTGCATTGGCCCAGCAGCCATGGTTACGCGCCAAATGTGCTCACTATTCATTTATTCTAACAATTATATACTTCAGTCTAATGTTTAAAAATGAGGTGGCCCAATGGCTAGATAATTTTATAATAAAGGAAAGTGATAAAACTAAAGAAAAAGGAAAAATAAACTATTAAGAGTAAATTTGATGAAGAAAGCCCACCTAGGGAAAGAGGAAAAATGTGGGAAGAGTCCAACACACAAAGGTGACATCTTCTTCCTTTCTTCTGTCTTCTATAGTAGAAATAGTCACACACACATTAATAAAGTATATAGTGCACAAACAATAGATATTGTTTGTGTACTATGTACTTTCTTATTCTTTGTGTTTGATAAAGGCAACAATGCTGAAATATTATGATATTTGTGTTAAAATGTGTGTGTGACTACTTCTACTATAGAAGAACAGAAGAAAGGAAGAAGATGTCACCTTTGTGCGTTGGACTCTTCCCACATTTTTCCTCTTTCCCTATGTGGGCTTTCTTCATCACATTTACTCTTAATAGTTTATTTTTCCTTTTTCTTTAGTTTTATCACTTTCCTTTAATATAAAATACTTCAGTCTAAGTTCTTTGTATTGCATTGCACTGCTAGCACTATCTATCAGCTTAGATATAAAATATTCAGACTTGCTAAAGTTGAATGGGTCATTGATAGATGGCATTATAGTAAATTATTGCAATGAATGCCAGGGAACATTCGGGCAGCCATAGACGTTGATCAATTCCCACGCTAGAGACAATAGATGGCACTACCTTCCACTAAAAAGATTGCACAAGCGAAATCAAGGCCATCTGTGGGTAATTTCCCCATTAAGTTCAGTTTTCTCGTGTTTGATCATTGTAGTTTGACCATTGGTCGAATGTTCTGCTTGTGGCACGTTTGTAATTCAGGTATTAATTTGTAGTGTCTAAATTTTATTGCAAACTAGTACATGTGAAAGTGTTATCGGATTTTTAATATTGTATTGAACTAGTAGTGTACTTAAAAGATATAATGGAGAAATGTCGCAATCGTCGGAAAATGTGAAGAAGCTGAAGATAAAAAGGCACAGTAGAGGTGATGTTTTTTGTCCCATTTTTGGGTATCCAGCAGAATTAAGTACTCGCGTTCTACCAACATAAGAAGATATTATGAAGTAATTTTTGTTGGTGAGTAATGAATTGAAAAATAATACAAAATCGGACCCACCTGTAGGGCGGCGGCGATAGTTGTTTATGTGGCTGAAAAGGTTGAAACAATTTGGCAGGCTGCCTCAATTCCAACAGTTTCTAGGGAAAGAATAACCAAAATGATTAGATCATGTAATGATAAATATAAGGGCATGAAGAGATTTGTCGCTAAGAAACAGACGAAAAAGATGAAGTCCAAATTACTAATTTTCCAATCTGAATCTAAACAGTGTTTGTTTGATATTTGTTCTCGCAAGTGTGCATCTCTCAACAGATCTAAATGCCCACGTGAAAGGAAAGTTCCAGACTTGGAAAGACTTTTTCTTGAGATCAGAGGACTTCAAGGAAAATGGTGATAGGCCCAGTTGATATGGTGACAACACAGAAACTTAGGAAACGAATAGGTTTGAAAAGGAACAGGAAAGGTTCATAAAACAGAAGAAAAGTGAAAACATAAACCACAGCTTTTTCATGTGAAGATTTGAAGTTATCTCATTCTTCTGATATTGTTGATGAGCAACAGTGTCAGGATCCTACTGATATACCTTCAACCTCATCGCAATCGAATGTAAGTGGTAAAAGTATATCACGTACAACCCACCCTAGCTAGTGCGTGCAACAGAATGGGAGTGTTCGACAGAGCTGTGGCAACAGTAGCAAGTGCACTTCTTGAAGATTTAGGAGTAACACAGACGACATATCCAATGTTATAGACAGGCATAAGATAAGAAGGGAAAGAAAAAAATATGGCATGGAACGCGAAGTCCAAGATTTCAATTTATTCGAAACCAATAACTTGAAAGGACTGTATTTTGCCGGTCGAAAAGATCAAACTTTAACTCGAACATTGAGGGGACGCTGCATCAGCAAAGAGTGCTTGGAGAACACGTGACACTAATAGAAGAACCTGGCTGCAAATATTTAGGGCACGTGTCACCAATAACCTCTTCTGCTAAAGACATTACTGAAAGTATAACGACATTTTGGAAAGAACGTCATATTGATTTCACTAGACTGTTAGTATTAGGAGGTGATGGGATCCCAGTAAACACGGGAAATAAGGGTGGTGTTTTCCGCCGTATAGAACTATTTTGTAAGAAATCCTTACATTGGTTCATGTGCCAGCTTCATGGTAGTGAGCTACTGCTCAGGCATCTAATGCAGCACTTGGATGGCGATACAACTGGCCCTAAAAGGTATTGTGGTCCAATTGGAAAACAGCTTCAGAATTGTGAACTTTTATCTGTTGTGGACTTTAAGAAAATTGAGACCGCAGTTCCTTCTGAAGAAAAAACTGATCTGAGCACAGACCAGAGATATATGAGGGATATCTGCACACCAGTGACAAATGGTGTGTGTCCTAAGGATTTATCACACAAAAATCCTGGAAATCTTTCCCATGCCCGCTGGTTGACAACTGCTAATCGAATCTTGCCTGTTTATATTGGTACACAGGATCCCTCCAAAGAACTACACGCTTTGGCTGAGTTTATAATGAAGGTTTACGCACCTGCGGGGTTCAGAATCAAATCGCATTCCAATTATACAGATAGACCACGAAATCTTTGGAAAACAATTCAAGCTTCACGTTATCTTACAATCTGAAGCTAGTTGTGGATCGCGTCATCCAAAGAAATGGCTACTTTGGTCATCCTGAAGCAATAATCCTTGCAATGCTTGTTAGACCCAGACCAGAATGCGCGAGAACTTGCCCTTCGCAGGATTATTCCTGAACTTAAGTTTAAAGCTAAATCTTACATTGATTTCATAGACTGGCAGAATTGCCAACTAACGGAACCTCCGATTACCACTCACTTGTCGAACGAAGACATAGTTCAACTGATGTAATCTTGCGAATGTCCAGTGTTGGCATTGGGAAACATAAACTTCCCATGCCACACTCAATGTGTTGAAAGAGGAGTAAAACTGACAACAGAAGCTTCCCTTGCTGTCATCGGAGAGACCAACCGCGATGGATACATCAGATCCAGAATGGAGTCAAGGCTTGCCATGCCATCGTTTGAAACAAAAAACCAATATAGAGTGAAAAATATGGAAACCAGTGAATGAAATGCGCTTAATGCACATTTGCAACTTTAATTCTGGAACTCGAAACACACTTATTTCTACAAAGTTTGTGTATTGCTGGGTAGTAAGATTTTTTGTTTAATGCTATAACTATTATTTATGAATATCTAATTTTAGTAAAATAAATGTTTAAAGCTTCCAAAAATAAATGTTTATGCTAAAGTTTTTCATTTCTCCCTAAATTTTGACTCTTAATTTTCCTACATTTTTGCCTAATTTCTTATATTTATACCTCAAAGTGGAACTGGAAGATATTTATTGATTACTCTAAAATTTTGCACTTGGGTTTCCAACATATACTCCCGACTTCTTCGCGCTAGCGGGAAGAAAAATATCTTTAAATAAAGAAAAGTCACTGAACTGTGAAAATTTACATCATATTCGGCTAATTTCGCATATTTAGACCCCTAAATGGTACCGGAAGATATTTATTGATTAATCTGAAATTTTCTGCATGTGTACATATGTTACTTTTCCAAACTAGCGGGAAAATAATTTTACTCTCCACCCTAATGCATTATATAATGTTCACCTGTTTACAGAAGGAATTTTGTGGTCAAAAGGGTCACCAAAATGTCACTAATTTTTGTTTCTCCAATTCTGTAGACACCCTGTAAAATGATGTCATTAAATAAATAATTGTTATAGAATTGTGAAAAAGAACAACTTAAGGTAAAAATACAAACACATCAATATTTTGACATAATAGGATATCAGCCATAGAAGTTAGTAGTCTGAACAGGAATTGGTTTAGTGATGCCAACGTAGTTAAAATATGACAACCTTTTTATCTTGAGGTTATGATATTGTTTTAGATAGATGGTAGGTGGTAATGAAGCAAAAGATTTCATGGCTATGTCTGTTGATACCATGATTTATATAATTAATATAGGGCTGTGCGAGATCTCGAATTTTGGGAAAATGGCTGTTACTGAAATTTGGCTGAGGAAAAAATATGAAAACTTTACAATTAAGGACCGGCTATCAAGGTTATATTTATTTCATTTTCTCTGGGAATACTATTAATTTATTAAATCTAAATTAACCTTATTTTTCGTTAAGTAGATGGCCACTCGAAACTTCAATCACTTTTATTTTTGTAATTTCTTACAAAACAACTGAGCATAAATAGCATAACCACACTGAAGGTAATTTAAGATATATCCCTGAATAAATTTAAGGCAGGAAAACATATTTTTAGCGTAAAACAATGTTGAAAGTAGCTTTTAAATATCAAATTATGCACAAAATACACCTCCAACGCACTTATTTCCAAAAAGATGGGTCTTTTATATAAATGTTATAATGTGTAGTGACATGCCATTTGCTTTTATGTTGTAGATAATAATAGTTTAATAAGCTCATATCTTTTGAAGTCCAACATCACTTTTCATGAGAACTTAAGTAACTAAAACTTAAGAGGTAACCAAACACACTGGCTTAGTTGAGAAATGTTTTTGTTATTCTTATGGACAAGATTGTGGCTCATTTGTATTATTCAGATTAGTTTGAATATATTGACACTTTACTTTGTAAATATTCATTAAAATTCACTCAGTTCTTTTATTGAACTATTTTAGTCAATCTTAAATATATTTTCAAAATTTGGTGATATTTATACCAAAAATGCTCGGTTAAAAATACACAATTATTGTAATAGTTACATTAGACCGATTTTTTTAATTTGTAAAACTTACAATTCATAATTAAATTAAAATACAAGTATTGATTAAAATTTTTTCCTTTAATTTTATTTGATAAGATTACAGAAGGCAAATAAATGTATTGTTCTTACCAATTACAGCAGCTGAATTAAAGTGTTTGTCCCTTTTCCTGGCTATTCAAACTATTATTGACATCTATCACTACATTTAACTCAATTGGAACAATCAAATTGTTTTTATATTTTTATTGGAATGATTGGTAAAAAGATACATTTGGGCTAAAATTACAAATCTGAAAAATATATACAATCCTAAAGTGAAAATTATTTTTAAATCTTTTCTCTTCCCGTTCTTGTAGGAAATGGTTATTTCCTGCTCAAAAATTTACAAAAGTCAAAATGTAATTACTGTTCGAAACTAATTGATAATGAACTGTTTGTAAATAAAATATGAGTATTTTTTAAATTTATATTTTCCCTTTGTGTTCAACAATTTAACTTATCTATCTTATGGAATTTTTATAACAAGCTTAAATTCACTCATTTTATTTCATTCATATTGCTTGACAATTCTAATAGTATATTTTATACTAAAATTTTACTAGCACAGTACAATTTATAGCCCTATGTCATATTATGAAAGAGGGATATTTATTGAGGATACACAATTTTCGAAAACATGTGTGAATACACATTTTTTAAAAACCTCCTAGGTTTAAAATAATCATTTTATGTATTTCTAAGTTCACAACAACTTAAAATGATAAAAATATTTAAGTGCAAAATTTTAAGTTTTCAAACAAATTGTTGTATTTTTAACAATTTTTTTTATTCAATTTAATTGTGAATGTGAGGAATGCCAGGCCTCCACCGCGGTTCAGATTCCACGTTAAACTGTAGGTCCTTCATTTCATCTCACAATCACCCTACCATTACACAATTAGCGTAAGTGCGTATAACTCGAATGGGTAGTAAGACGCGGTGCTAATAATAATAATAATAATATTCAATTTAAGAGAATACAATAATATATTTTTATGGTAACCATCCATTTTGATTTGAATAGTTTGTTAATTTATCTGCTCTATCTTAATAGTGGATTTGTCTTTGCTGCCATGCCCATTGATGTGTATACATATACCTCATTTGCTAATCAAAATTAAGAGACACTTTTGGATTGCAATAGTCTATTATTAAAATTATTATTGTTAAAATTATTATTATTATTATTTAAATCACATCAAAATACCAATACTTTAATAATAGTATTCAACACACTATATGTTTTATTAGTTACAAGAGTTGTGGAAGTATTCTAAAATTTGAATATTTTTTAATACAAGTTTCAGAAATAGTGTCTTAGATTTATTTTTAAGATTTATAATAAGTCCAAATTTAGGCTTCTTATTTATTTCAATTAAAAAATAAATAAACAATTAATTTGATCGTAAATTTGGAAACTTATGTTAATTTGATCAGAAGGGAAACTCAATCTTGATCTTAAGCGACAAGCTCGAGTTCGAAATACAAGTACTCGCAGACCCCTTGATTTTGGTTTGGAAGAATAATAAAGAAAATTTATACATATTTCTTTGCGACTAACATTGACAACATTTTACCAAATCAATTGTGTTATTTTATAGTTATTGATAATATCTATCAAATGTGATATCTGTACATAATATGACTTGATGTATAAATATATTAAATTCATTTTGGTAAATTTTGTAAATAACAAAAATTCCTGTACAGTACTATTCCTATCAAAATCATACTATGGTGTATTGCTAACATGCATGGTGTTTATGATGGTGCTCAGTTTTGTTTACTAGGTAGTCATAAAATAAGAGACAGAAGTTAATAGTACACATCTACTTCATTAAAGATAAGGTAAATTTAACTTAAGTAAATTAATAACATTATTAACGAAGATTAAATAAAATGTGATATTGATGAACTCCTTAATTGAGGCTTGAATTAATATTAACCTTTTCCTAAAAAATTCTGGTAATAATTTCCCGTCTTGAGTTTCAAGAACACCTAATTTCTCAAAGTTTAAGATCCCACACAGGCCTAATGAGAATCTTTATAATGTAAATTATTTCTATCGAGATATTTTTGAATTTTTCAAATGCTCCAAAATTATTTATAAAATGAAATTAAATTTTATTTGAACTTTTTTAAACTGAAACTCGTGGTTTCATAAGATATATTTAAAATATTTGTTTACCATGACTTGCACCTTTAGTTATTATTAAATTTTACATAAATAAAGGTTCAAAAATGAGTGAATGTTTAACTGTCAGCGTTTATTCTTAAAAGAAGAATCTCAATGCGTTGACCTAAATTTTGTTTCATCAGAACTCTTACAGTGAAAGCGATATGAAAGAGAAACACTTTTCATAAAATAACATTTTTAGCAAGTTATTTATAAAAAAAAAAATATATTTGCTAATAAAGATTGTGCCTGGAGTAAATGAAGTACAAATTGTTTTGAATTAATGAAAGCTTTTATGTGTGGACTCTCATGTTTCACTCTAAACTTTTGATCTTTGTGATTTTGTCTCATAAAATTGTTGAATATCTTACTGTATAGAGTATATGGTTTATGTTTTCAGAGTGAATCAAGTATCTCCCAAGGTGCGCAAGGTGCTGACACTGTTCAGACTACGGCAAATCAACAATGGTGTGTTTGTCAAGCTTAACAAGGTATAATATTTCTTTTCTCTCAAAGCTACTATGATTCCATTTGGAATAAACTTAAAACAGATATTTTATTATTGTCATGATAAGTACATGCCCACAAAATAACAATATAAAATTGTAATAACATGGTGGCTACATACAGGGAAAACCTGGAAAAGTCAGGGAATTTTTGGATGACAGGGAAAACAGGGAAATGTCAGGGAATTTAACTAAAAATAAGTAAAAGTCAGGGAATTAAAAATATGTCTAAAAATCTCATTAATTTCGCAACTAAACACTGAAACAAAAGTTAATAATACCTAAATAAAATAACAATTTAATCTTTAAAATAACTGATAAAACCATATATGTTCAATAGATACAATTTGTTTTAATATGTGATCAATAATAAAGAAAAAAAGTCATCCACCATTAAAACTGGAAAAACGTAGTCAGGGAAAATTTAAAAATGTAGCCTGGAAAAGTCAGGGAATTTTGTAAAATATGTTTTGTAGCCACCCTGAATAAAGAAACTCAAATGGTGTGAACTGTCATCCAGGCAAAAATCCTATCGTGAACAGACTTTAACTCCATACTTACATACTGAATCATTTTGTGTTGATGAAATATTACTAAATAATGTCCTTATGATCAAAAATTGTAGTAAATGAATTGAATATATGATAATAACATGATTCATCAGCCTAGACTGAAACATGTTTGAACATCTTTAAACCTTCCCCAGCCCTATTGTAAGATTCCAATTACCCACCATTATCCCCTTAATTTTAATAACATGAACATTTGTGCATAAGACTATGCTATAAGCAATAACTCAAGATGTAATTAACAAATTAAGCTTACATTTTTAGAAACAAATTATATTAGGGCTCTCATTGAATTTACTACGAATTACAAGGGCAGTTCGGAAAGTAACCTCTGTTTGGCTATAAATAAAAAACTTGCATAGAAAAAAATATTTTATTTTATACATCTTAAAACTACAGCTTTTTACTATTTTTCAACATAGTCACCATTTAAATTTAAGCATTTGTCATAGTGTTTCACTAATTTACAAACTCCTTCATAAAATTCAGCCGCCTGGGCACGTAGCCAATCTTCCACGTTATTTTGAAGTTTGTCGTCGTCATTGAAGTGCTGCGACGCAAGCCACTTCTTCATGTGAATGAAGAGATGAAAATCACTTGGTGCCAAATCAGGGCTGTAAGGGGGATGGTCAAAAAGTCCCATTTGAATTGCTTTGAAAGCTTGCAAGTTTTTCGAGCACTGTGATGATGAGCGTTTTCATGCAAAAACACAACACCGAAGGTTGGCATATCGTGACAATTGTTTTGAATGGCTCGCTTTAAGTTTCTTCAAAGTTTTACAGTAGACATCTGAAGCGATCGTTGTACCCCGTTCCATAAATTCAACCAGCAAAACTCCCTCGGCATCCCAAAAAACCGAAACCATAACCTTCCTCGATGACAAAGTTTGGTGGGCTTACTTCAGCTTGCATGGAGAATTGGTATAGCCCCAAGCCATTGACTGTTATTTCATTTCGGCATTTATGTATGCCACCCAAGTTTCATCATCAGTCATAATTCTCTTTAAAAACCTTCTCCTTCCGCGTCGTAGCGTGCAAGGAAGTCTAAGGCAGAGCCCATTTGTTTGGTTTTGTGGACCTTTGTAAGCAATTTTGGCTTCCACCGGGCACAGAACTTTCGGTAGCCTAATTTATCGGTGACAGCCTCGTACAAAACAGTATGAGAAATTTGCAGGAATTGTTCAGAAAATTCAGATATGGTGAATCTTTGATTTTCATGAACTTTTTCGTCAATTTTCTAGACAAGATCATTACTCACAACAGAAGGCCTACTACTCCTCTCTTCATCATGAATGTTTGTTCTACCACTTTTAAAAAATCGGACCCATTGACACACACATTCACTCATAACGTTTGAACCGTATACAGTACGCTCCCCCTTCCTGGTGGTATTCAAGAAAACAATCAATATCTCAGAGGGGCAAGTCATACAATTACGATTTACAGGCATTCAATGTCTGAGCTGTGGTAATAATCAGATGTTTTTGGCAAATCAAATACACCCGTAAAACTAGGGGTTTGCGAGCTTGGATTTTTTCACTTTAGTAGAGTATTTCTAAAAGCACCCCGAGTTCGAGTATAGGCCTATTCATGATTTTAAAATGCTAAAAACTATATTAAAACACATGCTCTTGAAATATGAATGACACTCAGTCTTATTAACAGTAAATACTTTTGAAAAAAAAAGTTAAACAATAGAAATATTGGTTATTAAATTAGAAATAACACTTTTAAAACACAATTTATAAAACAAGAACACTCAAATAAAAACAAACCATTAAAATGGTTTCAACATTTATGTCTTTAAGGACATTTAAGTGGTTCGGATTCCATGTTAAACTGTAGGTCCTCCATTTCATCTCGCAATCATCCTACCATTACACATAAGCATAAGCGTGTATAACGCAAACAGGTAGTAATAATTTAAGGACATTAAAATTACACTAATGATTATAAAACAAAGTTAATAAAATGGATAATTGTATGATGGCTTGGAAATGTATAACCAGACAGTAAGTGATAGTGAGGGAAGCCAACGCGAAAGGATAGTTAGGTTAGGCCAAGATAGTAACAAACACACTTCTTTCTTCATATCTTCTTAAACTTTTCCACTTTCCACTTTAAAACTTCCACAGTTGCACATTAGTTTGAATTTTTGGGAATCTTACTTTTTCATTGATATCTTTTCATTAGAAAAATAAATATTTCCAAAAATTCAAAACAATGTGTGATTGTGGAACTTTGAAAAAGTGGGAAGTTTAAGTGTGAGAAGAAATAGAGAAGTGTGTTTGTTTATATCTAGGCCTAACCTAACTATCCTTTCAGGTTAGCTTCCTCCACTATCACTTTTCATTATTGTAGTGTTTTTCTAAGCTGTCTTGATTAAAAGTTAATACAATTGACGTTTTAATAAGCTAATATTTCCCCAAAATATGGTTTGGTAACTTAATTTACTGTATAGGAAAACGTAAGAATCATAAACAATTAGAAATTTGAAGGGTTTTGTATTTTGTTTATTATTCCTTAGTGTGAGTGTGTATTATCACGTCTTCTGTTCCATTTCCATTCCTCTGCACAGTTGCACATGCACATTGTACGGGCTCTCGCTAGACGTTATTTAATTGAGAAATTGACTCCAATTAAATTTTTAATGCTTATAATAGTTGATGCTCATACTTTAAAATTAAAAATAATATTTCTAGCAAATAATATGAAATAGTAAGTGCTTTTTATAATATGAATGCGGTAAGTTTGGTAAAAAAGGTATTTCAATAAATAAGATTAACTTTGATTATAAACAGGTTAACCAACATAATTCTATAACTAAATAGTTACTAAACTATAAGGCATTCACGAGCTAAGTTAACCTGAATGACAGCTCGAAATGTTACTAGAAGTTATCCCTAATATATCACTACGCCAACAGCTGGCTTCTATCACTTTGGATGACTGTAATGAAAACAGATGCTAATATATTAATGTGATAGTTAACCACAGTAATTTAGGCCAATATTATTTATATATTTATTTAAGGTCGGACACAAAGTTTATTTATAGTTTTATTCCCCTTAAAAAA
>CABEEJ010003219.1:57948-77837 GCA_901482245.1 Timema douglasi
ATTTATTTGATTTTTAAACATTAATAAGAGTCTAGATTGTTTAATTTGGCTGGATTTTAACCTTTATTTTGCGAAGGGGTGGTTGGGGTTGATTAAAATTGAAAGCACAATTGAAATAAATCTCAATTCACAGTTTAGACCTATATTGTGTAATGTAGGTCTATTTGTAAATAGTTAAAATTTAAAACAATTTGCTAGGATTCTGATTCGAGATTCGAAAATAAAATGTAGATTCACATTTGAGAAATAGTGGATTCGACCCATCTCTAAAAGGTATTGATTGATGTATGCACTGTATTACACAAAATCAGTAACGTACCAAAACGAAAAATAATTACTTTTAATTATGTTTAAAATATTGTTTCGAGTTGGACAAAAAGAAATTATTAAAAAAAATAATTAAATAGTATGAGAAAACTTAAGTCTATGTTATTTTAAATGTAATATATAACAGGTAATTAAGGATTTTTACATTTATAATAAAACTGTGATCTTTTACAAGTGTTGGCAACCCAAAACCTAAACATGATTTTCGAACTGTCATCCAGGTAAAAACCTATCGTGAATGGAATATAGAGCTAATATTGTAGCTAAACGTATTAATTAATACAAGTTTTAAATATCTCAAGTTTTAAAACGTTTAAATTAAGATATTTTGATATTACATCTTTAATCTAACATAAATTATTATTTTAGAAAGGGGCCCAGTCAAAATAGTAAAAAGAATCATTCAATTATTTACTAATCTATTTAGCTATTTGTTTTCATTTATTTGTGATGGCAATACAAGTAAACAACGACTTTATTGAATAAATTTACCGGTCGAAAGTAGTTTTAAAGCTCTATTACATTATTATTGATAATTTATGTTAATTTTAACAACTTGTTAAGTAACCAAATGATTTATAAGGCGAAGTGCCAATATTATCTAAATTAAATAATCTATGCATAATATTGCATTTTAAAAATTAATAATTAAATGCATCAAGGGACAGTTCGTAAATGACAAGCCTGCAAAACTTTAGATCTCGAGCCGAAAGGATGAGCCCGGCTTGAAGCGTGAAATCCGATTACTCGCAGAGCCATCTCTAATATTGATACCGGTGGTTCACAACCAATTATAATTTTAGAATGAACTTGACATCCATACCCCAGACCAGTAATCTAATGTAGTAAATTGATTATAAGGAAGAATGTTAAAATTTAATTGCTATTTGTGTTTTAAATTATTATATTTATATTACTTCTTATTAGGGGTGTGCGAAGTCCACTTTTTTGGTTCGAATCGAAGTCGAGTCGAATATGTGTAATATTCTCGAAGTTTGAATATTTTTCTATTTTATTTTGAATAAAACTATTAATATATTGTTATTAAATATAGGTATTTATCTAGCATCAAACTGAATATTATAGGCTATTTATTGTTTCTAGCACTAATATTTGTAGCTTATTGCCAACTTGATAATGTTAATCACTTTACTTCTATGCAAAAACAAAACAAAAAAAACCCTTTTTATTTTATACTTAGCAGGTAGGTAAAAAATATATTTCTTTGAGTCTGGTTTTTTTAATGCTTTATTGAAGTCTTACTTATTCTTTTTAAGATTGCTATGGAGGAAGGTAAGCTGTTGTACATGTTCAGGGAGTAAACACTCTCGTCGGGCTATAACAACATTTCCTGCTGATGAGAATAGTCTCTCACTACTGACTTGCGTAGCAGGAATACCAAGATATTTAAGCGCAACCTTAGCGACATTTGGGAATTTACTACACCCTTCTTGCTTCCACCAATGGTAAGGGTTTGTGGATCTATTCACCCTAGGCTCAGATAAATACTTTTCAACTTCTTCAGAAATATTCATCTCTTTTCTCTCGTTTGGTAGAGAATCGAAGAATGACCACAGTCCAGAGTTTGAAGTTGATGGTTCTGGCTCATCAGCTGTTGAATCCATTTCTTCAAAATCACGGTATAGTTCGTTTCTTAAAGCATTTGACAAATTTGCTGAAGCAACAATATTATTGATAACTACACCTTTGAATCTTGGGTCCGTTAACATAGATAAGCGAAATATTTCATCCTCTTCATGCAACGGAAATCTAGACTTAAGTGTCTTTAAAAGGCTTCTCGCAAATGTCATACCTTCTTCTTGCCTTTGTATGCGAGAGTTTAAATGGGAACTCAGACAGTGTAGGATGGGTATGACCATCGAAGAGGTTGGATATGAATCACCACTTATTTCCTTTGTGGCTTGAGCAAGTGGCTCAAGAACTTCCAACACACCCTTTGCTTGAGCCCAATCTGCATTTGTCAGCGGTTCAATATTGTGTTCAGACTGTGCTAGTTCAGCAGCGATGGGGCCCTTCATTTCAACAAGCCGCTGAAGCATGCAATACTCACTACTCCAGCGAGTCTCCACATACTGAATAAGCTCCAGCTGGGGTACCTGCATTCTCTCTTGCAGACTATGAAGGCGTTCCCGTGCTTGAGAGCTACGCCTGTAATGACCCACAATGTTTTTTGCCTTCTGTAACAGCTTCTTGACACCAGGACACTCAGATTTGGAATCGTCAACAGCTAACTGTAGAGAATGTGCAAAGCAAGGACGGGCTTTGTCACCAAATAGTGTTTTGGCAGCAGAGCGGAAATTGGGTGCATTATCGGTAATGCAATAAATTGGGATTGTCATGTCCTCCAGTGAAATGCCCCAATTAACAACACATTGCTCAAGTCTAGATTTTATGTTGGCTTTAGAATGACTTTCATTCATTGGAATGATGTCCATAGTGAATGTCTTGTAGTCATATTTGTCATTCAGGTAATGACAAGTTAGACTGACATAGCTGTCTGTGGCACGAGATGTCCAGCCATCAGATGTGAGGGTTAGTGCCTGTACAAATGGGAGATCTTGAAGAAACTCTGTTTTGAGACGATCCCGAGTCTCTTGGTAGAGCACTGATACATAATTCCGAGAGAACGTAGTTCGTGCAGGAATCTTGTAGTTGGGAGCAAAATGTTTAACCAATTCAACAAAGCCCTCCTCCTCAACAAAGCTGTATGGTAAAAGTCCTTTTACAAGCATATTTGTAATCTTGTTAGTGGTGGTTTGAGCATACGGGTGTGATGAGACCATCTTTTCTCTACTAAGCATAGTCTGGATGTTTTGTTGTACTGTCCTATCTTTTCTAGGAGCAGGTGCGGGCAGATCCTTCTTGTTGTTTTCATCTAAAAATTCTTTGTATTTGCCTGGGTGTTTTTGGAGGTGGTTAAGAAGTGTCTTGGTTGTGCCTGCCAAAAAAAATAAATAATTTAAGGGGGAAAAGGAGATTAAAAATTTAATATTGTGGTAAGTAAATGGAAATCTAGCAGGAATTTAGTAAATGTGATAGGCCTATTACATTGCCTAAAGTCTTGCCATATTCCCATTAAGGCATGGGATAAAATAGGCCTAACTTTATTTTTAGTAGGCCCCTACTGCTTCATGGCACGTTAGGTTATAATATGCATTTGTACTAATTGCGCTAATGTGTTAGAGATGAGTAAAGTTGAATTTAGATTAAATATAGCGTACCTGTAGGGCTACTGCGTGAGAGGAACCATTTAGAAAAATACCACCCTCAGTACACCAAACCAGGATTCAATCCCCTATTTTAGAGTCACCATTTTAGTCTAAGGTAAGTGTGATAACTTAAATAAAAAGTCTAAAACCTCTATCGTACCCCAATCGACTTGGCTTATAATAGGCCTAGACCCAGTGGCGGATCCATCTACTATCTCACGAACCAGATATCTTATTAATTTTTATTGTTGTTCTGTGAGAGTTCCCGTAACCCCCTCATGAAATTCGAGAGGATCCACACCTTTCTTCTCAAAATTTCGTGCCCCCCCTCACGAAAATTTGCCCATGAGCATAAGCGGATTTAAGAGAAGCACATGCCCTCCACAATGGACAATAACATACACTAGGCCTCAAGGGCGCCCATATGATAGTTACAGGAAACCTTATTTAAAAGTAAAATATATTAGGAAAATAAGCCACTTACAAAAATTGTTGCACATAATTTATAGGCCTAATACAAAACTTAGGCTGGTCTACAAATTTTCAATCAAATACAGTAATACAGAAAACGGCCAACTAACCTGATGGAGTCTTGAAGTTCTTTCGGCATGTTCGACATTCAGCCGACTTTTTATCAATATTTTTACTAAAAAAATTCCACACAGTACTTCTTTGCCGATTAGTATTTGCACAATCACCACTGGTTTCACCCTGCATACTGTTAAATTAATTGTTCACACACGAGGTACGACTCAATCAAATAGACGCTCAAAAAACACGTGATCTACGTTCTAGAAAATAATATATCCTTTTATTTTTTAAAGAAAATATATAATATTTTAAGTTATTAACAGCAATTATCATCTATAGTGATGACGTTAAGTTTTTTTAGTATAATTATTAGGCACGTAGTGTTCCTTACTCACGCATGCGCTCGGCTATCGCTCATCTCTGGCTATATCCATATACTCGAGCCGCGCACGCGCTCAACTATCGCTCAACTCTGCCGATATCCATATACTCGCACAGACAGGAGTTTTGGTCATGTAGTAATTAAACAACTAAAATGTCTGCTTGCGCATATGAATTCAAAATTATTACAAAATATTTTTAATAACTAAGAAATACTTTAAAAGTTTAAACTGGCCGAAAATTTTAAAAATATTACTTTTATTATTTATTTTATCTACACTTTCAGTTGGTACTAATGAATGTTTATCAATACGGTATGATCATAATGTAATGGCCGTCTTGAAAATCACAACGTTAAGGAATTTTATCAGTTGCCCATAATAATAAAAATATTTTTTAATTCTTAAGGTACCGTACTTTGGTTTAACTCGTGTTGAAACCAGACTGTAAGTAAATCATTATCAAGGCTTCGAATGGACCGAAGCTTCGAACAGCAGCCGAAGCCAAACATAGGTTCGAATCGAATACGAAGTACCCTGAGATTCAATTCGGCTTCGAATTTTTCGAAGCTTCGCACACCCCTACTTCTTATGTTCATAACTATTCTAAGACTCAAATTCAATTTGAAGATAAATTGGAGATTCAGATTAGTAAAATAGTGGATTATACCCCAATATAAAAAACTTGTTAATGTATGAATGGGGCTATGTTATATTATATCCCTCGGCATCATTAAAAATATACCTAAATAATAAATATTTATCATTATCTCATTGATGCTCCAAATTACAGAAATTGTTGGGGTGGCACTTCGTTCAAAAAGTTTGGGAACCGTTGATTTAGATGGCGGTTTCACCTATAAATTATTTGGCAACTTCCTCAACAGATTATTAAAATTAATGTCAGATTCTATGTTAATATAGGAATATAAAACTACATTTGGCCAGTACACTAATTTATTATTTTCGTCCATTTTGAATTAACTTCAATATAATTTGCATTGCCATGACAAGAAAATGAAAATAAAATATCAAAATAGATCACTAAATACTCGAATAAATATTATTTTTACATGGTCCCTTTTGAAAATTATAATTTCACTTAGATTAAAAATTTAATATTGAGAATATATATTGATGGTTTTCAAATCTGACATTTAAAACTTTAAATCGGTTCCATTACAAAACCAGTATAAACTAATATTTAGTTATAGAATTATGTTGGTTAACCTGTTAAAAATCAATGATGATCAATATTGCAATAAATATTTTACCAAACTTAACTCACATTTAAAAAAAGCCTTTACTATTTCATATTATATACTAAAATTACTATTTTACCCTCTTATTTTTCATTTTAAAGTATTAGCATCAACTTTAATAAAAACAAAAAATTTGAATTGAAATAAATTTCATAAGATAATTTATACTGAAAACCCATATAAGGTGCATGCACAACTCTGCATGGAGGAATCAAATTGGAATAGAAAAAGTGATTATACACAATTATTATATTAAGGGCTATTAATCAAAATATGAAACATTTCATATTTCCTACTGCTTTCAATATTGTTTAACTATTTTTTTTAATGTGTTTTTAAACCATTTTAATTACCCTTTTCTATTATATTTTTATTTGAGTGGTCTTATTTTTAAAACTAATTTCTAATTTAAAAACCATTATTTCCATTTCTTAAAACTTACATTCACTTCAGTATTTACTATTTATAAAAATGAGTGTGTTTATTCTTTTAAGAACATGTCTTGTATTCATATATTTTTGAAATCTCACATTTAAAATATGTATTTAACTTTTATGTTTGTTTTGATGTGTTTCATTTTAAATATACTATTTTACTTTTAAAATAAACAAATATATACGCTTAACATTTTAAAATTATGTATATACTCAACCCGATCTTTTGGAGTTTTTTGAAAGACTTAATTCGAATGAATAAAAAACCACAGACCCTCAAGTGGTAATGATCAATTTTCTTCAAGAGGTGGCAATTATCTGTTCAACGGAAGGAATGTATAGTGTGAACTGAGCTATTTTCATTGTTATCCAATTCATATTGTTTTTGGTGCTGAGTCTTTTCATCCCTTTTTCCTGTACCTTCTTCCATATATAGCCAAAGAACCAGATAAAGTTAATCAAGGTTTTTCTTATAGAGTTATAAATTATTTACTATAGTACAAAGTTGATATGTGAAATTTATTATATATTCCAGGCCACCATCAACATGTTGAGGATCTGTGAGCCCTATGTCACTTGGGGGATCCCTAACTTAAAGAGTGTGCGGGAGTTGGTGTACAAGAGGGGTTTTGTCAAGATTCGTGGACAGCGCATCCCCATCACTTCCAATGAAATCATTGAGAATAAATTAGGTTAGTGGTTCACACTTTTAGCCTTAGAGGGCATTCTTTGACACCTACTTAGCCTACATTTACTCTAGAATGTTAATTTAAACTTCCATTTAAGTCTAGTATTTAACCTTTCTTTACGTCACACATTTGGGTTGAAAAGATACATATATATATATATATATATATTTTAAAAAAATCCCAGAAAAACTATATGATTTGGATTTTTATATTTCAGGAAAGCTGGGTATAATTTGTGTTGAAGATCTTATTCATGAAATCTTCACAGTGGGCAATAAGTTCAAGTATGCTTCCAATTTTTTGTGGCCATTCAAGGTAAGGCATTTGTGTTCATTATTATGCATATCCTTTTGTGTTCGACTTGCATCTGTTATATTTTACTATAATTTACTTGGAAGAAAACACCACAGCAAAGAAACTTAAATTACATTTTCCCAGTAGCACGAGAAAATAGAAAGTTGAATTAATATTATAAATTTGCTAACAAACCATTTCACATCCTAATCTATATGTATGAAATTTTGTTTCAAAAATTTTCTAGTGAAAATAAATTTCACCCTAAAATTGGCTTTATTGAATTGGAAACATTAGTCTTTACTGCTATTGCCAAATATCTTTAAAAATGAATTTGTCTAATTTTTCATACCATCACTATCTGTTGGGTAGCTATTTGTAGGATAAATATAATTTTATGAAGAGAACACAAGGTTGATACTATTTATACTGATCCTCGCATACATATAAACCCTGCTGCTGGCGCTACAACCTGAATTGTGGCTTCATCACTCAAAATTTGTTAAATAATGGTGGCTTAACGGGTGTGAGGAAACAGATGGCGTTGTGTGAGTGCAGAAGCTAGCTTGTCTTGAACGGACTAATTTTGGTGTCTATCAAAATGTGGTCAATAGTTTGGTACAATGCTTACAAAATTTCATTTATTGTACTCACATTTAAATAATTTGTTCTTATGAAAATAGCATGTCAGTTTTTATAAATGTGAATATTATATATATATATTAGAGATCGGCCCCTCGAATCCACCGAATCCTGACAAGTATTCGAGGATTCGGTGTTTTACTGGATTCGATGATTGAATCTTTCACCTCATAAAGAAAGCATAATATATTGAATTCAAAAATTACTTAGTTAGGCCCAGTTGAAAAGCACAACTTAATCCGTAATATTTATTTTGTCAGAGAAAAGAAATAAACATGAATAAAATATTCTTTTGAAAATAAAAATAATTGTTAGGTGTGGAAAATCTTACGTGCCTAGTACCCTACACTCCCACCTCTATGGGAAACTTGGACTTGACTGTTTCCGCACATGCTCAGTTCTAAAACTTTCACCTCATGAACAATATTGTAAATATTTTAATGGCCACATTAAAACTCTTCATAAACTGAAAATTAAAACTAGAATTACTAATAAACTCGAAATAATATGTATGAAAGAAGTGCATTGAGCAAAAACATTTAGTAATGAATAAAATGATGAGGTATTAGGAAAAAAGTAGCACACAAATAAAAGAAAAGACACTAACACAAATTTACACACACTTCAATATTTCGATGCTATTAAAGCACCTTCCTCAGAAAGTAGTAGTCTAATTACTACTACTTTCTGAGGAAGATGCTTTAATAGCATCGAAATATCGAAGTGTGTAAATTTGTGTTAGTGTCTTTTCTTTTATTTGTGTGCTACTTTTTTCATAATACTTTATCATTTTATTCATTACTAATAAACTCAAAATAAATAAAACAAATTCCGGCTTTTTTTAAACAGAAATAACACATTATGCATGATACAAAGTCAGCCGCCATTACACACAATATTAAATCAGCCGCCATTACGTATATTATGTTTACTCGCCCGATTGATGATTAAAATAATGATACTGTTAATTCTTACTATCCAACTGGTTTTAATTATATACAACTAAGCAAAGAACCCCAATTTATTGCATACGATAAAAATGAAGGGGGAGCAAGTAGCTTGCCAAGGTAAACTATTTATAAAACAGCCTCTCTGTTGTTAGCAACCAAAGAGTAGGCATTATGGGGGTGTTAAACTAAATAACCTTTAAGGGGTGTCAAACATAGAGATAATTTAAAGGGTAACAAACCTAGGGATCATTTAAGTGGTTTCATACCCAAATAATATTAATAGGGTTTAAAACCTAGATAATCTTTAATTGGTTTTAGACCTAAAACATTTAAGGTGTTTCAATCTTAGATAACATTTAAGGAGTTTAATAAATAAAGAATATTTAAACAATATTGTAATCCAATACACAAACCTAGATAACCTTTAAGAGGTATTAAAATACAGAACATTTAAGATTCTAGAGGTTATTTAAGATAGGTAAAAAAAAGTTTTCTTTATCGTTTGCACTCTTCCAATAAGTAAAATATAAAACACTATTTTAAAACCATATTATATAATAAAAATAATGTATTAAAAGTAATTATTATTATTATTAGCACCGCGTCTTACTACCCATTCGGGTTATACGCAATTAAAAGTAATTATTCGATTTGTATTATTTAATATTGGTCCAAGATTTTGCTCTTTGTTTCAATAAAACATTTGTACACCTGTATCTATATTATTAATTTTTTATGATATATAATTTTTGTATTCTATTTAATTATGTAAGAGCTTTTACAACTATTACCATATTAGTATAAAAACATATATTTTTAATCTAGAATTAATTTTAGCATCATTTTTATATTTCCTGTTCCGATCCCGATATTTTGACTCATTTCCCATCCTGTTATAAAAATGTTATTCCCGTCCATCCCTATTTTTGTTGTGTTTTTAATTGTGAACTTTGAGGCCTACAATTTTCTGGGTAAGTGTATAGGCCTTTCCCTTATATCCTCTTTTCAATGTTTAATTTAATATAGCTGTTGGGTGCCATTTTCCTTTGTCTGCATATTAATAGGTCTATTTATGTGTATAAAAAAACAAGCCATCTCAGCTTAAAATAAAATGTTTAAAAGGCTTCCACGGTACAATGTTATTATCATGGGGTGGCTACAGACATGGAAAAACTGGAAGTGACAAGAAATTTAATCAAAAATAATGATAAGTTTGGGAATTTAAATAATTGACTGAGTCTGCACCTGAACATTTAAACAAAGATGAGAGATTTTGTTTGTCGAAATTAACCAAATGCATTGCCTACATATGGCGGCAATCTTAACTTAAAATTAGATGTTTGTAGAATGTTTGTTTTTATAACATATTTACACAGGGAGGGCACTACCTAATTAAATACCAGCAAATGGACAAGGTCTTAAAAGAACTTTTGTCTGATAGCTTAGGATTCTTTTTTAAGTATGGGATCGCTGTAATAAATGAAAAAACTTTCATCCACCAAGAAAAACTAAAAAGGCTAGGACAGTGACTTTTATAATAAAAGGTTTTAAGCCAGCCTGTATAACTCTCTTGTTAAGGCTATATGTGTAATTTGTTTGCTTTAAAGTTAATATTAAAATCCTGCCCAAAATGTAATGTTAATTTTTGGGAAATTTCCTCCAAAACCTAATATGTATTCTTTTGTCTTTTCTGTCCACTCTTATTCACTAATTGTTTAAAATGTAAATGTAATCTTGTTTAGTTACTGTACTCATGTAATTGTTAACAGCTTAACACACCCACTGGGGGCTGGCGCAAGAAGACTACTCATTACGTAGAGGGTGGTGACTTCGGCAACCGGGAAGACAAAATCAACTCTCTTTTGAGAAAAATGGTTTAATGTGAAACCTCGTCAAAGGTTTATATTATTGTGGACATTAAAGTTTTGAAGTGATGCAACTGTTATGCTTTACTTCACTGGTTGAGACAAAGCTCATTAATAAATTATGTACTGCTAATAGAGACTGAAATTGTTCCAAGTTTGCACAGTATAAGTTGGGTCAGATTGAATAATAAATGGGTTTTGAACTGCCAACAAAGTTTGCAAATGTATCAGTCAAGTGTACTTTAGCAATATGTAATAAATGGACTATGTCTCCAATGTACGTGAATCATATTTCCCAAGATCACCTCACAAGGGTGTATAAATATTATCTCCATAACTAAATGGGTACTATAGCTTTAATACTGGCTGTGCTTATTGTTTTTTTATGGAAAAATTGCTCTATTGAAGATAATTTTATCTATTACTTTAGTATGTGCAATTTTATGACCAATTGACATCATGAGCACCAAATTTGTAAGTATTAAAAAAAATCTGTTATGTGCATTCCTAAATTATCTGTTGAATAGTGAAATATAAGATTTCAAATTATTATGAATATCTCAAATAGATATTGGGTTACTCAATTTCAGCATACTTTTATAGCCCCCTACACAATCAGTCAGAATGTCAGTATTAATAAAGTAATAATTAATACTGACAGTCTGACTGATCGTGTTGGGACAGGACTGATAGCCGGGCTGACTAATATACTGATGTGATCCGAATTTTCTGATCACATCAATCACGCAAGTAGTGGAAGAGACTGAGAGTAGAACTGACCATGTGCGTGTTCTTGTCAGTATTTCCTTAAGTCTCGATAGTACACATAGACTGCACATGCCTTTTTCTTATCATCCATGTTGTTGCACATTGTATGTAGGAGTTGAGATTAATACAAATAATGACTCGAAGACTGAACATGTAAGATCTTGGTGTAAATACTGATGCATACTGTCAGTCATATTGTCATTCTTATAACTGAGAGTCAGACTGATAGTGTAGGGGCCCTATTAGGCTTATAAATGTTAAAACTAGTCTTGTTTAAAAATTACATTTTGACTTTGTGAAATTTACAGACGGACACTGGAATCTAAAAAAACAAACCAAATTAGACATTACATCTGTTTCCAACCTGTGGCCTGGTTAGTTCAGCAAAATGACTCCATCTTCCTCTATCCTTCCACCATTCTTCTCCTTTCACTTGAACACTTTTTGTTATCTCTTCCTTGGCCTCCTTTGCGGTCTTTTTCCTACATCATTTCCAACATTTTCTTTGGCATCCTCTTTTTTTATATCCTCATAACATACCCATACCATCTTGGTCTTTTTCCTCTACCATCTCATGTACTCCCTATATCCCCACTCGTTTCCAGATAACTTCATTCCTAATTTTCTTTCACCCCGTGACAGCTAACACTAGTCTCGCTTACATTCAATATAGAGGTGGGATGATACCAGTTTTTCGATTCCGATTCTTAAACTTCTCCTGTTGGTTGCAATAATTTGGTTTGAAGCTTAGTATACATTTATATTTTCACACTAAAATAAGATTTATTTAAGTGTCGGTGGGAATGGAATTTTAAATTATTTGCCACTTTGTATAACCTTCATGAATAGTTTTAAAAGGTAAAACCAATATGGATTTTGTGATAGGTGAACCTTTTTTTACCAATTTGATTTTATTCAGGAAATTTCTGTTAACTTCTATTAAATATTGATTAGACTTTTAAAACATTTTTGCCTTTAAAAATTATTGTCATGATTTTAATTTTGTCTTTAAAATTTTGTTTTAAACCTACCTATATTATTATTTAGTGACTAAATTTGTAAAGCAATCGTGATATATCTTTTAGAACAGGGTTGGTATCTGTTATAATGGAGGTTTGTTTGCATTCCTTTTTAATACATTATGCTACCATGGTAAAAATGTTTGCATATTAAAGTGAAACATCAATTTTTAGATTTTCAAATTTAATGCATTTATAAGTTCAACTATATGGAATAGTAAATGAAAAACCGTGTTACGAATGGCCTTTAACAGTGGATATTCATCAATATCTTAATAAAGCATTCACAATCAGATGCTAATATCTTTAGGAATCAAGGCATCAAGAATCTCTAATTCACTGTCCACGTTTCCGCTGTACATGTGACAATGAGTACAAAGTATGCCCTGTACAACACTTCCTTACACTTAGAGGGCACTTCTCTTCCCCATAGCAGGTCTCTTACTTATCTTTAGGACAATTCTCCTTGCTGTCCTCCTCACATTACATCCTCTCTTTTTTCACCTTTTGCCTAGATCACGCTTCCAAAGTATTTTACTTTCGACTATTTTTTCGCGGCTCTACTCCATCCAACTTTATAGCATTACTAGCCCTTATCCTCTTCCTTCATTATCGTCACTTCACGTTGCCATGCTAAATTTCCCTCCACACACTTTCACTTTCTCATTCTATTCTTGTATTTTCTGTACTTCATATTCCTTCTCCCCCACATACCATCAAGTCATCAGCGAACTTCATGGCTTTCATTCTTTCCTCCCAGAGTTGCCCTACCATTAGTAATACAAATAGTAATGATGAAAGGGCACTCCTCTGCTTTACTCAGTTTTTTTTAAATATGGAACAACTCCTTACTGGGTGACCTGGCGGTCTAGGGGTAAGGTGTCAGACTTCTGTGCTGGCGGCCGGGGTTCAATCCTTGGTCCCGGCACAGATTTATCTGATTACCAAACCCTTCCTTCACCTCTGACAAGACATCTTGTGAATGTGGGGAATGCCAGGCCTCCACCGTGGTTCGGATTCCACGTTAAACTGTAGGTCCTCCATTTCATCTCACAATCACCCTACCATTACACATTAGCGTAAGTGCGTATAACCCGAACGGGTAGTAAGACGCGGTGCTAATAATAATAATAAACTCCTTACTCCCACTTTTTGTTATAACTTCTTTTTCCACTGGAGCCTCCTTTATCGCATTCCAAACTTTATTCCCATCCACGCTATCATATGCCAACTCTACACCTATAAATGCCATTATCATGTCTTTTCTATATTCATACTTTCTATTAGTTGTTGTATGGCAAAGATCAAGTCTTTTTTCCCTAAATCTATGCTGTTCCTTTCACCATCTTCCTATAATTTGATTTCTTATTCTCTTTTCCAGTATCTTCTCATATACTTTTGTACAGTGACACATCATTGTTATCTCTACACCTCTTCCTGTCTCCGTTTTTCTAGTCTTCTAAACCACTCTTAGCATTCTGTATAACCATTTTATACCTACTTTACCTGCTGTTATTATCATTACTACTATTAGTTTGTCCACACCCGGTGCTTTTCATTGATTCATCCTCTTTAATGTATCCTCCACCTCTTTCATGCTGAATATTTTCTCAAAATATCTCATCCATAGTTCCTTTTCTTCCTCTCCTATATTTAACATTCTTTCTTCTTTGTCCATCATTCTAACTTCTTGTCTTCTCTCTCTCCTTTTTCTTGCTTGGCTATATAACACCTTCTTTCTTCCTTTGACATCCTTTTCCAGCATTTCTGTCCATTTTTGCATTCAATTCTGACTGTCTTCCTGTACAATTTGCTCTGCTCTTTTCTTCTCCATATCTTCTTCCTCTGTTTCATCATTCCTATTCTTAAAACTCCCTCTAAATGCTTTATTCTTCTCCTCCACAACTTCACCTTTTCGTTCCACTAGGGTGTCTCCTTCCACTCCTCTTGTTACTTTTTCTCCCATCAGACTGTTTTTAAACTTTTCCCATTCAACCTATACCCTTTGCATCTCAGCCTTGGGCAGTTGGCTTCTTGCCTTAGGTACATCTCTCTTTCCTCTTTATTTTTTAGCCTACACACCATGATTCTTCTGGTCCTATTACCTTTCTCCAACATGCCCATCCCTTTATGCTGACCCACCAACAACCTGTGGACACTATCTAAGGACACACTTGCTATTACATTAATATTTGTGGTCTGTCTTTTGATTTCTTCATCCATGATAAAGTAGTCTTATCACCGACTTTTACTCCCCATCCCAGCTGTATCAAGTGATCTTAATATGGCTTTCTCTTTCCTTTTAGCAGATGTTTGCCAATTTCATTTTATTTCTTGCACATAACTCCCAACAGCCTTCTAACCTCCCAATCCTTTTTTCCCTAACACCTCCACAAACCCTTTTTTTTTCCTACTTCTTCATTAAGATCCCCCATTACTACCTGACACTTTTCCTTATATATCTTTCTCCTCAAACGTGTCATTTTCTTTCGCTCGGCATCCCACTTGTGGTGCATACAGTTGTGTCACCTTTATTATCCCGTCATTTGTCCTTTTATTAGGCTTATATTTTTCAAAAGGCTTTCATATTTATTACAATAAAATATAATCTGATGATAAAATTAGTCTTAAAGAAATAAAAGTGTACAGATTCAAACATGTTAAATCTATAGATACAGTTGTTTTTATAAATTAGCAAGTCACTTGTTTATTTTGTAGGTCTGTGAATATTCTAAATTTTTAATAGCTCCCTATTTAATTCGACTTAGCTAACACAAAGACAAAAAACCAAGTTGTTTTGCCCTTTGTCTCTTTAAATCCCCTTTAATCCTTGGGTTTTAGTATAGAGGTAGTCTGGTGAATATTGTGCCGACTCATTAACCCACAAAGTTGACCTTTGTGGTCTCGGGTAAAGTGCTCACCCCAGGAGCTGATTTTAGGGGGTTCAAACCCACCTGGGGTTGATGGATTTTTCTTGGACGATAAAAATCCATAACACAACTTCCTTCAGAGGGGAAGTAAAACCGTCACTCCCATGTTGATGTAAAAGAACCTTGGAAATGATGTAACAATACCTTTCCTAGCAAAATTGCTAAGCTCTTTTGCTATTGCTCAGAAATTATCATGTGCACATATAATCAGTCAGTTTAGAAAGGGCTTGTTAAATACCTCAAATATATTAAATTTAATAGCCCATCCTTGGTATTATTAAATAGATTGGGCTGGAAAAATACTAGGGGTGTGTAAATATTTGAAATTTCAAAGGTTGAATGGCCATATATTTGATTCGACCCAGAGAAGGCCCAAAAAAAGCTCCACTAATCCTAAGGTTTTACAAGAGCCAGTCAAGTAGTCTGGTTAACATTGCTTGAGGTGGGTCAATAGCCTGTCCTTTTTACTATTAAATGGGAAGGGAGGGGAATTCGATTATTATTAGTATGATGCAGTAATGAATCAACAAACTGGATAGAAAATTCCACTAGGAATGGGAAGGGGTAGAATGGAGGCCAACAAAGAATGAGTGGTAAAAAGTTGTAGATATTTTCCACACAAAATTTTTTCTTCAGAAGATAGGGGAAGGGTTGTAAATTAGCAATGTGCAGAACTGCGACCTCAAGAAAGAAAAGTGTAAGCGGTGAAATGAGTAGAGTTGTAGGTAGAGGTAAGAGAGAGAGAGAGTGGAATGAAGGAGTTGTCACATGATTTATCCTAACCAAATGAAATATTTATCTTTTAAGGACGGGTTCAATTCAAACCAAAGTTTTGTTTTTAATATACTGTATATAAAAAATATTAAAATACCAGAGTGAAATAGAAGATTTTTAAAAATGCGCCTACCTTCCCAGACACATAAGTTAGCAACTAATACATATATGTGTGCTAACTTTGTTGACAAGTGTACACATTTTGTATTGGTAATCCAGCCAAATGATCAACATGTTGGGAGTGCGTTTATATTGTAACACAACTTGTTGCGATCGTGTTGGCCAACATGTGTTAAAATATTAATGAGGCTTTAGAGGGGAGAATCAGGCACACTATCCTTGCAATAAGTCATCTCTAGTTGTATGTCAGAGTAGGGTTAGCAGTGTGTAGACAGGTGGGAGAATAGCGACATGATGGACCTGCAATTTATTTGTTCCCAAAACACGATGTAATGGACATATGATGTAATTGTATACACCCGCAACTGCACATAGAGGAATGGAAATGGAACAGAAAACGTGATCATGCACGATTACACTAAGGAATAATAAAGGAAATACGAAACACTTCAAATTTATAACTATTTGCTTATTTAAACATCAATTTTATCAACTTTGATCAATACAATGTATTAACACTACAATAATATAAAGCGATAGTGAAGGAAGCAATCCTGAAAGTATAGTTAGTTTAGGCCTGGATATAAACACTCACTCTTCCCTTTTTTTCAAACTTCCACGGTTGCACATTGTTTGGAATTTTCGGAAATATTTATTTTTTATGTGAATATACATTAATGAAAAAGTAATATTTCTGGAAATTCAAAACAATGTGCTACTGTGGAAGTTTTGAAGAAGTAGTAAGTGTAAAAGTGTTTGAAGAAATGAAGAGAGAAGAGTGTTTTTCTATCTAGACCTAACCCCTCATTTTTAAAGGTTGACTTCCTTCACTATAATTTTCCTTATGTTATTGTGCAGTGTTTCAACACTATGGTAGTGTATATTTCCAAGCTGTCATGCAATTCATTTTATTACTTTTTTTTAATAACCGTTGGTGTAATTTTAATGTCCTTGAAGGAGTCTAAAACATTTTAAATATTTTTTCTACTAGCCCCTACATTTAAAAAAAATTTCTTTTAAGTATTGTTTTTAATTTAAAAACCTATATTTCTATTTATTAGCTTTTTTCTAAAGATATTTAAATTTATAAAGATGAGTGTCATTCACATTTTAAGAATATGTGTTTTAATATATATTTTAAAGATGTGATACCTATTTACATTTAATCCAAACACGGTAGCTTTTAAAAATACTCGACTCGAATGGAAAAATAAACAAGCTCGCAGACCCCTATATTTTACTTTTTTGAAGAGTTGCGAAAAGACTAAGATAAGTTTTTTAATTACTTTTGAATGTCAAAGTCATCATATGATGAGCTACTTGCTAAATTGAAAGATACTTTACAACTGGACACAAAAACGAACTATATACTACCAGTCCAAATCGACACAACAGAAATGCACCAAGCTGAATTGTTTCCTTAACAGACCAATCTTCTCTGCCGGCTTAAACTGGTGTGTGTGAGTGCTCCTCTTTACAGCCCATAGAAACAGTGGCAGCTTATCGACCAGTGACAGACCAAGGTTAAGGTGAGGTCAGCTGCGCACTGGCAGCTAAACCTACCGGTGCGAGCAGGCATGTGTTCTCCAGCTTTAAACTAATAATCATGTCAAAAATTAAAATACAGTGTGTTGGTTAAGTATTTAGTTGTGTTGAAAGAAATGGTTGAGAGAGGCCAGTTAGTCTACGTGAGCTACCAATTTTGTTCCTAGCAGTTGTTTTTTAATTTAAGATAGTATTTCACCTTGTTGAGTCCTCAAATACAATAATTCCTGCTATAACATTGCCCTGCACAATGTTTGGTTAAAACGTTTTTAATAGTCTTAACTATTTTTTTTACATGTTGGCTGTTACTGTCTACAAGATTTTTCTGCTACCTGCTCCGGTTATATGCCTATGTACTAATTACTCTAGTGTGTTAAGAATGGGGGAGATCGAATTAAGAAGTATAGAGTGGGAAAACATTTAGGAAAAACCACCCTTAATACATCTGGCTAAATTCAAATTAAATATTCCCGTCGTCGGTAGTCTAGTTTATTGCGAGAGTGGTGCCTTAGACTATGCAGCCACCGAAGCATGTTTTAATAATAGTATAACTTTAACAAGTTTTACCACATTAGTTTAGAAATTATATATTTAAATCTGTAATTTTCAAATATCCCATTCCCATCCTGTTTTGACTCTTGTTTCATTCCTGTCCATCCCTAAAAAAAAATCTACTGAGCCATCAAGACTTAATTTTAAGTATCTTAATAAAGGTTGCTGCACCTATTTGGAAGTAAAATACCTTAACGCCATTTTAACCTAAAAGGAACAGATCTTATGTCAAATTGATCTATATAAATATCTTTGTGCTTGTTTGTATCTTATATTTTTCAAGGTTTTGTAATAGTAATATTTGTCTGCTCAAAATGGTATCTAAAGTCTGTATAAATCATCTACAAATCAAGTTTCAAAGAAAAGCAGATCATATATTAGCTTAGCTATGAAAATTGACATATTTGGGTTGCTTAGAAGCTAACTCCTAAACTTTTCAATAAGTTGCATTTTTCAGGGAAGTAATGTTATATTAGGACTTACTACACCATCTTACAATTTATAACAAAATGATTGCTTCCTTTCCTCATATTTAATAACATGCTTCAATACAAGGAACGTCAATTGGTCTGAAATACTGTATTGTAAATACCAAAAATAATTATTTATTTGAAATAGCAAGGCTTGTGTTATAACTTATATTAAGTTTTGAATAGTGCAACTTATAGGTAGATATTGACATTAAAACACAGTTTATTTTATTTAAGTTTTTTACACATAATTTGACCCCACCCTTTGAGAGGCTGGTCAAATCCAGAGTGGGTGGAGGTAAAGTTCGTTCACGGTAGGAGTTTACCTCTGAAAGGCCTTTTTCCCTACCAGAAATCTATTATATAGTAGGATATTGGTAGGAAAAAAGACCTTTCAGAGGTAAACTACCGTGAATGATGTATAGATGGCAACAATAGCTAGGGTGGTCCATATCATCCTGACCCTCACCTTTCTACACCATTGTTGGTCACTTTGCTCAGTAAAAACTTGTCTATAATTTGAGCCACTCTTAACTGGATACATCCCGATATTTGTCTAGCAGTTCGGCCACTTGACCCGCCCAGCATTCTAAATAAATTTGTATAGCTTGTCTAGTAGTTTGTATGTTGTGTAATTGTGTATTTATTATTAATCAAGTGTTTTTAGTATGATTATAGTAGACACATTCTCAAAACATTTAAAGATTCGCTAAAAAATTAATGGTGTGAAATTTAATAATCGCTTACACATTAAATCAAGAAAATCAAACCAGTCTGAATAGATAAAAGTGAGTCAGTCTTCTCTATAAGAATACCAACCAAACATTTCTCAACAGCGCCAGAATGCCTGGTCACCTCTTACATTCTAGTTACTAAATCTTTGATAGCTAAAAAAATATTAGTTCATCCAACTATCATCATCCATGATACAAAATCAGATGCATATAAGTGTGGTGAGGGTGTATTTTGTGCATAACACTGGCCTGTGAAATAAATCTTTTTCTGCCGTCTCAAATGTGAAAAGTGATTTTAACTTATTCTGACATGCTAAATTTAATGCTGGAGTGCATTTACCTCCAGCACATACAATTTTTATACACATCACAA